>JAAAKL020001019.1:0-34069 GCA_010016065.2 Carybdea cf. marsupialis auct. non (Linnaeus, 1758) | reverse complement strand
TGGGTTGATACGTTGCTAGGTTGAACATAGTTGTTTTTAGAATAGCGAGTAGCATAGCAATGGGCAACAGGATTGAAGTATTCCTTAAATACATCCGGGAGCGAAGACTGCTTGTGTCTATACATAAAGTACATAACTTGAAATACGTTTATTTGATACACATTAAGTATTTTGTATTGTTGCATTAACGGTCTGGAGTGGCAAAGTCTGTTTACACTGCATAAGATTCTAATAGCTCGCTTCTGCAGTATATGGAGCTTTGTCAATTTTGATCTGTAAGTACTTCCCCATACAATATTCGCATAAATTATATGACTATGGATTAATGCAAAGTAAAGTGATTTCAAAGCTTGTCGAGTAACATATTTTCTTGCTCTATAAATAACTCCAATGGCCCTAGAAACTTTTGACTCCACTCTCTGTATATGTATATGTTCTCTTTTGATATATTAACAAAACCAAAACGTTAACTAAGGGGAACTAGCTTGACATTATCTCAACTTAGTATTGTCTTTGAATGCTAGTTGTATAATGAGAGAAACATTAATTTATTTTTCGTCATCGTTTGTTCATGATGTTGCCGTTTCTTGTATGTCAGTGAGAGAATGGCCCATCCAACGCTTTTTTTCCCGTTTACCTGAAACCTCCACGCTGACTCAGATTTCGTGCGACTGTTATGAAAATAGTCAATAATTTACAGCGTTTAACTGGCATTTGTCTTACTATCATTTAACTCTCTTTGATCTTTGCAAATATCAAGAGCTTTATATCGCAATTGCCTTTCGCTACAGTCATTTATGAAAGATAAATTTCGATTAATAATAGCTCCTTTGACCATAGTTTTCGAAAAAAGTTAAAACTTGATAAACAGTCGTCCTATATATCAATTTCTTTACGTTGGCCCTTCAATAATGAGTATTAAAAGTTACCAAATGTACAGTACTTGGAGACTTAAATCACTGAAATCATATACCTAATGATTTTACTACCTAGGAATCCTCTAGCGCACGCCATCATGCGTATTGCGGCATAAAAGAGGAGAGTATCATTTAACAATGTCTTATCTTATTGCCAATCCCTCAACATTTTTAATAAAATAAAATGTTGAGAAAGGTATATTAGGATTATCCACGCTGCTACCAAATGTTCATTCCAATATCTATCATTCGAGAGAGAAGAAACAACATGATATAACTGGAAACAGTGGTGTGTCCAGAAAATGCTTCAGCGCGGTCGAGGAATGACCCTGGATAATATCATACAGATTACTAAGCGATGCGTCCACTTTTAAACGCAAATAAAGTCAAATGGCAAGATGCCGAATAACAAAATATCCCTTTAGATGATAAATAGTACTTGAAGAAAAGTTGGCTCGATCCTGATACTAGGTGGTGTGGGAAAGTTCGTCACCACTAACTGGCAATACTCCTCGAAGCTACCACCCTCTATATCGAAACAAATTTTACGTCCATTATTTGTGGCTTCTTAAAGAATGGACTACTCGAGTTTAAGGATTTGACGGTTAGTACTTTAGGTGATCCACTTTTTTATGATCAAATATGTTTCAAAATTGATTAACTCCTGTACAATGCATGCTTCTAATAGGGAGTATCCAAATAACGTAAATGTCTCCTCTTGCTCTTCAATAATCTAAAGTCCCCGCCCCCTCTGATATTCTCACTGGAGACCAAAAGAATGCTAAAAGGACCATTAAAGAATCCAATTCTTTTCTTCCAGCTGATAAAGAGTGTACCACGGTCATCCTGGCAGACTAACCCCAATGCAACACCTCCATATCTGTTCATACACTATCCTGGCAAAGGATCCCATGCAAGCTGTAAAGATCAACGTCACCAAAAATACTGATCGAGTTGCAGAGTGATGGACTTTCAGACAAACCTCGTGATCATCAAGTCAAGCTCAAGCATTTGCCTCTTCCAAGCTTCTATGGACGACCCTACTTCCTCCATCTGCAAAGGGTTTACATTCGTTAGATTTTTGTATAGGCTTAGCTGCTCGTAATGACATTATTTCGGCATGTTATTTACGGTCGCCTTTTAGGATCGGAGTTGGAACAATCAGTGATTAGGGAAAAACTAAAGGGAACACTTTAAATAAATGTGAATTTTGAAATTTGTATCTTCGTTGCCTTAAGGATTGCAATCCAATAACTTAGTTGTCAAATTCTAGCGACAAGAAAACAATCTGGATTGGGACCAAGGAGAGCACCATTACACAATCATATATTTCTAATCCTATCCAAGCTGAAGTATTTTGACATTTGTATAACAAGAGGGGAAGAGTATACGGTAGTGATTTGAAATTACAAATCCCAAAATTTATGAAACAGGGGACTGGGTCCTCATAACATCTAGTAGGACGGGAAAATTAAAATTAATACGCTTTCCCCCTTTTACTAGTAACCTGTGAGTAATCGTTATTCTAAAATTGAAAAAAATGTCTTTTTTTTAAAAAAAAATCCTTCACTCAACACAAGGCATGGTTGCTACTTCAAGGTATTGAGTTACGTTGAAAGCAGTAGAGACAGAAAGTAAACAGAAAAATAGATGTTATTAAAGACACAAAAATTTAAAGACTTCCAAGAAGATGGAGATTTACATTAGATTTAAAAGTTTCAAGATCACAAGTAAGAGGAAAGCAGTCAGAAGACAGAAAGTTCCAGATCTCTGCAGTCCTAGGGAAGAGACTGTTAGCATAGAAATTTCTGTTTGTTTTAGGGATACAAACAGAAAGTCATGCAGAGATTCAGTATACCAAGTGGACCTTGTGATAAGTGGAAGAGGAACCAACTCAGCCAACTCAGAAGAACACTTACCAAAGTAGTACCTGTAGATAAGACTTAAAGATGCAAAATCTCTACGGTAAGACAGAGGTTAAAGTGTGCAAGCCAGTGCAGGGCTAACCGCATGCAAAATTTTTGAAGCCGGTCAAATATGTTGAGATGAAAACAATATTCCATGCAAGGCCTGATTATTACCTTATATAGATATACCACAAAGTCAGATGACAGAAAGATTATAGATCGCAAAAGAGCCCCAACCTTTCTTGAGACAGACTTAGCTAGGCTAGTCAGGTAAGGCCTCCATTCTAGCCTTGAAGTTCATTTTCAGTTATCACAGTCAGAAGATCAGCAGTAGATCTAGAGGAACGAAAACGATACTGTACATCAGAGAAAAGACCTATCATCTCAAGGTAAGCCACCAGTTACAAATTAATCAACCTCTCAAATGCTTTGCTGACAATAGGTAGAAGGTTGATGGGGCGATAGTTCTTAGGAAGGGATCTTTCCCCATTATTCTTAAACACTGGAACAACTAATTGAGTCTTCCAACATGCAGGGAAACAGAAATAATTAAAGCTGGCTGTTAGACCTCTCTTTTACAGGATATACGTTTTCATGTAAACAGATATTTCAGTCACAATGTACTTGATTATATTTTGCGATTTTTATTTCCTCACATATATTAGATATTTCTAATATATATATATATATATATATATATACTATACATTTATACATCTAAATATCTGGGTATCTTTACAGTCTTCTGGGGATTGCTACTGCAAAGCCAATGTTTATGGTAGAGCTTGCAACCGATCCAGACTTGGTTTCCACAACGTAAGAGCAGCAAATGAATTTGGCTGTCAAGGTGAGTCAATATCGTATTCTGTGTTTGCTGAATGTTTGAACTAATGCAAAAGTTGTTAGTATCTGAAAATTTTATAAAATGACTAACCTCCTTATAGATCATTGATTTGATCTGAAAATTTTATCATATGAGTAACCTCCTGATAGATCATAGGTCTAATCTGAAAATTTTATAAAGTGAGTAGCCTCCTGACAGATCATTGATATAATCTGATAATTTTATCAAATGACTGGTACAGAGCGCAAGGGATATGATGTGGTAGGGAATCACATGTCCTGAGCCATGGCCTGGTGTAGTATGGATTCATTCCCTACCTGGCTGCCTTTATCCGAACCCCACTACTGTCAGGTACCCATTTTACTGCTGGATTCGCAGTAGACGTTTTTAGATTGGCGGTCGAAGATGGACTCGAACCATCAGTTCTCTCCTTGTTAGACCAGATTTCTGCCAAAAGAGCTAACTCGCCTCGTACAGACACAGAAAGACACATAACAACACCAAATAATTGTTCGTCTGGTTTGTGCTCTCGCTCAGATGGCAGGCTAAAAGCAAGGAAAAAGTGACCTCATCCAATACAATAAACAAATAAAACTTGCTTTATGGTAAGTCAGGACCATCCACAGGTCGAGCCAATGTGCGCAGATCGGGTTTAGTATCATCTGAGATGAACTGTCTTTACATCAATACTGCCTGACTGAGTAACTGCCGGATCCTCTAAGATTGAAATTTGTTTGAGGCCATTACACACTTCTTCATTATGGTAGAAGTAGGGATCAATCAAGACATACATGCATTTCAATAGTCCTTAAGACAATTTGCGTTCATCTCTTGTCAGCTGGAAGGGCATTAACTCTCATATTATGAGAATGCTTTTATAGCCAGCGAAGGAACACTCTGCAGCATTCAACAGTGTATAAGCTCTCACTTTTAAACATTTTATTTGAGCTAATTTTCTGGGGTTATTGGTTACTGTTGGTTATTGGTTACCCAACGTTACCTCATAGTAACATTCACTATTTAGCAATTCTTAATTTCAATGCTTTTTTAGTGATAAAGATTACTTTCTAACAAGCAGCTCCATATAATCATTATTAATCTAGTTGAGGCATTTGAAATCATTAACAGTTTACTTATGTTGGGAAATGCTCCTTTTTTGTTTAATCCATTTACTTACAGTTGGCACATTACTATTATCTACCTATGCGTTGAATACTTCTGTGTTTTGGCATTCTTCCTCCACGTCGACACCCCAATTTTTTCATCGGGTTTGGGCGAATAAAAAATTGGATCTTTAAGGTAAATGGGAGCACTTGTTTCTCCCGTGACGCCGCTAGTGTGTTTGGGTTTACTGCAGACACGTAGCCACTTACAAACTCGTATCTGCGATGATCTTGGAATCTCTTCCTTAACAATGAAACATCTCATTATCCCGCATTATTCTGCTGCTCTTGAGCACAGTAGGATCACTGGAAACAATGTCTCCTTTGGCAATTTTCATATCTTGTCTCACTATTTTTCTAACTAAGAACTTTCTATTCGTGAAGCTCTACTTATTCCAAAATTTAGACCAGGCTTGAAAGGCCAACAGACTGGAATTTCTCTTTAATTGTTTTAATTCTCTGCTTTCGATTATTTCCATTCAGTTGTCTTGCACTTTTTATTACAAATTTTGTTCTCTTTGTTTGCTATTGATTCCTTTTAGATCCATTTGTATCCAGACTAGTCTTTTTCCACAATCTTGAAATAGTGCTGACCTGTAAAACTATTAGTTTTAGTTGGCATCAAAAGCTAACAATGTAAGATGTCTATCGAACTATGTGTGATATCCTAGGTTTTTAAACTGCTGAGCAGAATTTTCACATGAAGTTTCTATGATAACTAAAACTTGATTACATACGAAATGAATTCTATGTACATCATATAATATTTGCATTATTTGCACCTGCGTACAATTTGTTTCTCTTTCATTTTTTTGTGAATTGTTCTTCAGTAGGAGACCCCTTCACCTCATTAGACAATGCGCTTTGAATATTTTGTCAGATAAATCTTATATTTTTGGTACCACATCATACGCCATCTGATTTTCTAGCACCCTTGGTTTCTGGTGTAGCCTCTGGGTCTCCATCAAGTGAGCCGAGGTGTCTGTCTGTTGACTGTTTTTCTGGAAAGTTGACCCGCCTATCGCCATCTTCCTTTGCCGATTAGCTCTTATTAGAGTTTCTTCACGAATCCAGGATGCTGTTTTTCTGTCTTTCCAAATGATGTTTAGCTTTATTTTCTCTTCTCTGGCAAAAACGATGTCATCAGCAAATCTGAGGTGCCTAATGTATTCGCAATTCAATTGATATCCCTTTTCTCTTCCAGTTTCGCCATATGAAGATTATTTTCAGGGCAATCTGTGAAGAATTGGGGATCCATTCTAGTGAGCAGTAATTAAATTGCGAAGAAATAAATGTAGAAACGTAGTTTCAGTGTTCTTTTTCCACACATTTTGATGCACTTGCAAGTGACTGCATTGTTTGGCTGGATTTCGGGTGTTAACTATAAATATGGCATAAACTATAAACTGGCATATCATCAAATTTGTAAACATCGTTACGGTTTTCTAAGAGCCTCGAGTCTTAGCAGATAAGGAGTTTATACAACGTCTCCTAACTGTCTTCTGGCATTAGGCAGAGATGCATCCTAGCTCATGCACTATTTATTCTTTTCTACACTTACTTTCCTTCCAGGTCTTATCAGTTAGTTCCTGATTACGAATATGACGTGCGTTACAAGCTAGACGGAAGCCTGTGTAATCTCTACCGCTCTAAAACAAAGTGAGTAACACTACAGTAACTAAGCGACTTCATGCAAGCAACAACCTCAGCCCATACAATAACTTTCCGTAAGTCACCCCCAGAATACAGCCGTAGCATTAAAAATCCTCTGTAAAAAATGGGTATTTATCATCAGCAAAAGTAAAACCAAAGTTATGCAAATCCAATGCTCCAGAAATAATAATGAATGACTTGGCTTTTAAAAAGAGTGCACAACTTTACAAACCTGAGCGGCAATCTTACAGATGACAATATTCTTGAGCAGGAATCGAGGAAAGAATAAATTAAGCTGTCTACCCATTTTGGACTAGATGCTAAAATAGGCCTGGCTTGTCCATCAACTCTAAGTTTGCTGTGCACGAATCAGAAATACACCTATAAAACTGCATGAGATAGCAAATATTTTTAGTACTTAAAAGCATTTTCCTTCTGAATTGAAATTGAGAAGAAATCAATGAAAGTTATACCCAACGGTGTTTCAAAAGCAGCCAATCAGAACTCTGACTGTCAGATTTGTGTTGTTTTGAACAATCATTGTCTGTGAAACTGAATGGCTAATCGAAAAGGCCCAATGAAAAGACAAATTCTTTTTGTTGTCAAAGCAACGGTTTTCTTGCTTTGATGTGAACGGATTCGAGAATGTGAAAAGCTACGTGAAAAGCAGACCTAGCTTTACCTATTATATGGAAGTGGCCATCCTTACACAATTTCGCATAGTCTGGGTTTTCTAGCAAATGTTGACCTATTAGCAGTGCTTTTGGTTTTAGAAACCCGAGGCGGCTGTATCCTTGCAGGAACTGATACTTGGCGCTAACAGGAAGGAACATGCTGTTTGGTTCTGTCAGCTAATTCCAAAGTCGCATGTCCGACATAGATACCTTACACTGGAAAAAACCGACTAGACAAGTATACTACAATTTGTGGAAGGCACACGGTCTTTGTGGTTAGTTGAGAACGCTCTCTTACTGGCATAAACTACGCGTGGGGTCACAGCAAAGAAACACTTGGTTTTCGAATCGAGACCAAACGTTACAAAGCCAGGGTAGTATTTTGTACACGGAGCATTCCTTTGGTTCAAAAGATTTTCTAATGGAAAACTGCGATAATTTTGCCTTGATAGTAAGGTCTATAGGACATTTCCCGTAACCGTTAGACGTAAAAATCTGCTTTAATGTGTCAATTTCTCTTTTAAACAGATAGTGAGTGCGCGGTAAACCAAAGTTTTGATGAGGTTTACGTTGATTGTATTGGGGCAGAGAGGTTCAGGAAATGTTTTAAAAAGTAAATGTACGTTTCCTATAGACACTGGTCATCAATTTGGTGCCAACCTTCTCCACCATAACGTCAAGGAATGGCAAAAAGTTGTCTGCCTCCTCTTCAAAGGTGAAATTTAATGTCTGGTGTAATTTTTTGACCTTGATAAAAAGTTCATGAAACTCATTGTTAAAAAGGGTAAAAGTGTGGTATACATATCTAAAATCAACGGTAGGTTTCTGGTAGGATTGAAAAATTTGAAGTTCATAGAAACCAACAAAGATATCAACCAACGCTGGACCCAAAGGACTACCTATGCTTATCCTATTTCTGTGGCGGTACATCTCAATAGTGAAGCTAAATTCGACACCTCGTGTCGCAACCTCCATTTATTCAAAATACTTCCTTAGGGAATGGTGGACGCGTAATGTCTCACGACACAATTGTAAACAAGCTACTGATGTCGAGAAAAGACAAAGAAGTATCACAAGAACCAAATTTTGGGTTTATATGAATTTAGCGAAAGTAGAGGAGTCCCTAATACAATTTTCTGAAAAAAGATCAAGTAAAGGGTATCAAAATTCTGAAAGTTACTTGGACATTTCACGTTACGAGGAGCCAATCATAGAATGTATTGGTCGGAAAGGCAATCCTTTCATGTGAGGTTTGGGGAGGCCATAGATCCGTCCAGACTCTGTGAACCCAAAGGCATTATCCTATCGTAAACGTCGCGTAGCAAAAGACCCTTTTTGACTAAGTCTAATAAACACTTTTTGATTCTCTGTCCAATTTTGGGTGCATGGTCATTCTCTTCGGCACCACCTAGTTTTTGGAATTTGCTTGAATCTTGCAGTATCTTATTTTACAGATATGAACTTTCTGGTTAAGGATAACGACGTCGGACTTTTATCAGGTTTTGTAATATGGATCTCTCCATTGTTTCTTAGGGATTTTAGGATCTGGAAAAGCTCCCCATGCATGCAAAAATCCATGAGGTCGATTGGTGTGTCGTAGGAAGCATGGGCCAAATCATTTAGCCAGACTTTAGAGGACTTCATTTCATCCAAAGAGGAAGCTTTGTGATTTGCAAGCTGAGAATAACGAAGTTCAAACTCGGCGAAAATTTCTTCTCTGTGGATTGCACATCTGGATACCATGCTGCAAGACAAATTTCTTAGCGTCTGAGAGCGAGTAATTTCGTCCAGTTTTATTATTTTGTACCTCTAGCAAAAGTTTTAAATATACCCATGCACCTCTATGATAGAGAAACTTGCTATCATGGCAAAATATATGAACATGCTCGAAATTTTTCATTTTCGCTCTGTTCACTAACTCAAATTTCCAACACCAACGTTTAAAAGAGAGAAAACTGCAATACCATAGTAATATCAGTGAATTTCAGAAATATACCTTTCAAGTACAAAACTCTGGAGATATTTAACTATTCTTTGCTGCTCTTACCCCTGGACTTTAATGGTGAAACAGTAAATCGTTGAGTTATTCATTCATTTGTTTGGTATGCTTTCGGTAAAATTTAGTAAAGCTTGACGAATATGATGTAATATGAACGGCTCATTTGATGCGATAGCTAAGTATATCGTATTACAACAGTATTGGCTAAGTACATACAGCGCTATCATTACTGCAAATGCACGGAAAAGATTCCTAATGTTTTATGTTTGTAAATATATGGCTGATGATAGAGGGACTGAAAAAAACACACGATGATTTATCGACAAGTTAGCAGATGTGTTTGATTTACAAAGTACACCTGAAGACAGTACCGTAACTGGGAAGAAGACACTGCCTCTATCGCGCCCCTCACCAACTTCGATGTATTTTGTGTTAATGAAGTAGCATATTTAGGGAGTATTCAGTCATGGACTCCCCACATGGAAGAAATATATAATCACATTGCCAAATTTTGATGTAAATTATAATTTATTCAATGGCAGGATGTGATGATTCCACAAACCCGGCTAAACAGGCATTCTAAGTAATAATCTTATGATACGTTTTATAGGGGTTGGGCCCGCATACTCCCTACTGAGTAAGATTTCGGGCGATTTATTTTTAGCATGTCCCTCTCTTTAATAAAATTCATGTCTTCGTTATTGTGCTAACTGGGTGATAGTCCTGAATAAGCCGTAAGATATTCCGTACTTTATCAGCCAGAACACAAATATTTGCTGTTGTAATTTGTAGATGTATGATTTGCAATGTGAACAGTCTTTTCTGTCTCATAAACTCCACCCAATACTTATTTAACTCTGCTAGAAATGGCCCTTGTCACTGCAAATATGCCTCTTGATGGAAATACCGTGGCATGTACCATTTCCACGTAAAAAAACAGCTGTTTCCATGGACTGCCATTTGATTACGAAAATGCCCTGTTGATACCAGATGCACCTTTTGCTGGGACTACTCCTCAGTATTGGAATTAGACTAAATTACACTTTTGGTCCACTTTTAGAACGATAGTACTCCATAAGCTCCCCTTACCTGGTTTACTGTAAAGCTGTTGGCAGCCGCGCAGTAGAGTTTATAGAACGGTCTTAAGTGCGCCCGAAACTCGTGTCCTATACATGCAGTGTCTTTGTGAAAGCTTAGTCTCAATTTATCAATCTGTAGAGACTTCCCTCCTAGTAAGAAGGAAGTGCGAGTGGAGAAAGAAACTTGGGATCACTACTTTGCTTGAACTCTCTCAAGACAACATTATTACACTGCATCCACAACTAGATAATGTGTGAAAATGCATTGCTCTTCCACTGTTCAGAAAGCCATGCCACATAACGTAAACATGTTACAGTAGTATGCACCCACTGCTGGAGCACTAAAAGAAGATGGGGATGAATTATACATGACACTTTACAGAGCCTTAGCTTCCATTCCGAATTGTGATGTCAAATTTTGATGGGCGACGCAAATGAAGAAATCGAAATAACTATCAATCAAATCTGATACGCAAGACAACTTTGGCCTTAGAGAAAAACCCGATATATTTGAAGTTAACATAGAATTCCTTGAAACGCACTAGTTGATGATGATGATAACTAATACTCTGTATACAGATCATCTTAGGAGGCTGTACACTTAGACCTCACTAAACGGCAAAGTCTTCAGTCAAATTGACCACATAGCTATAGTTTAAAAGATAGTAAAGCAATGTACAAAAAGTAGAACCTTACCCAGTGACGATAGTAGCAATGGCCTACAACGTGCACAGGTATAATCCCCCTAGATTGAAAAGAATGGAAAATTGCCTCCACAGCACAGACTAGATTTCAGCAGAAGTGACATTAAATACCAGACATTATGTTAAGCATTTTAGAGTGTGATGAATACATAACATTCACTGAACTCTGGAAATCCTGCAAGAATTCTACACTTGAAGATGCAGAGAGCGCCATAAGTAAATATGGAAAATTTAAGAACAAACGGATCTCTTCCGAAAATTTGAAAGAAGTAAAAACACGACGCAGGATGAAGGTCAGAGGATCGAAGAATACAGGAGAAACAAAATATTATAAAATACGAATCATAAAGAGCAAAATGAAGCAATCATCAGCCTACATTTAATTGACGTAAATGTTATTAGTAATGCAAACAAAAGTTTGATGTCAAGTATTTATTTATTTATTTGCCATGAAAATAATTAAAACGCAAAATTTAAAAATGTCCATTAAAATAACATTGACTAAGCTAAAAACAGCTACAATAACATGTCAAGAGGTAAAACCTACTTCTAATAACTAAAAAATACCTTCAATTTAAAATGTTAGGGATAGCATTATAAGGTCTAAGTAGCCCTATTTCCTTGATGATCCCCTTAGAGATGTGTAAATTAATGAAATGAGTATCAAATTCGGAAACACAAATCACCCACCCTATGCCACTCTAATATCAGCCCTTGACCACTAGCAAACTAATAGAAAACATAAACGTTATCTTCCTCCTTCATGATATTTTTAAAGAAACTTTCTTTTAGTTTTTTAAATGTGTTTGCTTTGTTCATGGACTTTAGCTCATATTTGAGGTCCAAGGTACAATAAACTTTTCTGTCCCATATTTGTTCTTCGCAGTGGAAAGTGTAATTTGTAACAAGACTTTCAGCTTGTTCGGATTTGAGTTGCTGGAATTAAAATTTATTTGGTGTGTTTTGGAGAGAAACCTTGAAGATTTTGAAAACTTGTAAAGCCAGAAACTGATTAACTCTACGGGGTTTTGTTGTAGCCAATTTATGGATTTCAACTCATTGATTTCAATATGTGCTGTGTTTGCGAAGTTTAAGCAATAACAAATACATCTATTTTGGGTTGACTGAATTTTATTCGACATCCGTTTATTTAGCATGGGAGACCATACAATGCATCCATAGCCGAAATGAGCCTTAATTAGGGCATCTAACAGTAATCTACGGAGAGTGTAGTTCAAAAATGTTTTCTTTCTATATAAAATTTGTTTTCCATTGATTTCCCAAAGTACATTAATTGACTATGCCTATCCAGAGGGAGTTCAAGTTTGTATTTAATTTTTTTTTATTTTGTCGATATTTTTATCGCTAAATAATAAACACGAGTCGTCTGCATATAGAAGCAGGTCACAATCAACTGCCTGGACCATATCGTTTACATACAAAAGAAAACTGAGAGGTCCGAGAATTGCTCCCTGTAGGACTCCGAAGGTTAGGACCCCGCATTGACTACAAAAGTTCGCTTTTGGAGATAAAATTTAAAGCATAATTGCATTGATTTGCTAAAACCGAGGCAGGTCAATTCATCATAGAGACTTTTGTCGTCAATTGTATCAAATGCTTCTTGAAGATAGATTATAGCTGTTAGCTGTCCGGTCTCAAAGCTCTGCAAAAATGTTTTGGAAAAATTGCCAAGGTAAGATAAACAAGTATTTGTAGAGTAGTTTGCACGAAAACCAGACTGGTATCTATGGAGACGACAAAGGAAACAAATTGAAATGTTGGTAAGGAAAAAGGTGAAAACCAATGATAGAGAAGATAAAGCCGCATCCAGGAATGAATAAAGGTATGCCTTCCTCAGTTCCATCCTGATCGGAAATATATCTGTCCAGAGAGGAAGCACAAGGGAAAGAAGTTAAAATGTAACAACTTGTGGCTAGAGCAGTTTAAATGGCTGGTTTATTCCAAATCTCAAAGCAGTGGCTTCTATTTGCGGTGTATTATTTTTGCTGACATTGTAGAAGACAAAAGTTGAAAGTTTGGGATAATGGTTAAATGTGCTTTTGTGCATTTCCAGAAGGCCCTTGGCAAATACAGAGTTCTTTAGTATCAGTAAACAACTAGCTTTCCATTAAGAAATTTGCATTTGCTGATCCAAACAAGAAACGTCTACCTTCCTCTGTCCCCTTGTCCTTTTACTTTACCAATTACCACTTGGTATTCTTTGGCTTTTTTCCTTAGTACGTACCTAAGAAACTACATTGTCTCTGCACTATAACAAGCAGGAGAACGACTCTCCATTTGTTCGAAACCATCAAAGTCCAGCTTCAGACGTCCAGTCTTAAGATTGAAAATGTGCGGGAACAGGTGAAGGTACCACTTTGGCTATGTCATCAGACAAGCGTGGACTGCAAGGACTATTTCGAAAGGAAGTGCCAAACGCAGTCTACTCACAGTGCAATAATCATAGGTTAAATCTTATAATTGTATCAGCACAAAAGTTCCCACGAGTCTAGAAATGTATCTCCGAGGTTAATGAAACCTTTCCGTTTTTGACGCACCCCACCAGAGACAGGGATCCCTTGAACGGGTTATTGATATCGAGGCATCAACGAATAGACAAAAGTGAGAGGTGTAGGCGCGAAAACATTCTGTACAGCACAAGGGTAAAGGCATGTGCAAAATTAGATGGGTGGAGTGGTTTGAAACCATCGATAATTTCATGAACTCGGCATCCTCTATGCAGACAACGTGTGACATTATCATCAACCCTCACTGGTGCTGTAAGGACAAAAAGTTCTTAGACCTAATTCAGGAAAAGTGAAACTGGGATGCGGGAACAAAAAGCACGCCCAAGGCATGCTAGCGAATTTTAGCAACTTCGAATTGGTTGTATGCCTAGCGATTCTTAAAAGCGTTTTGCAACTATTCCTCTGCATTTCCACGAAGTTGCAAAACAGAGACATGAACATTAAAGTGGCATACACAGCAGTGAGAGAGGTATACAGTGATGTAGCAGCAAATCGAGCTAGTATTGATGCATGGTTTGCCCTGTGGTACGTGGAGATTTTAGCATTTGCTAAAGAACTCGTAGTTGAAGAATAGAGACCTAGGACGAAAAGGGGAATGAGCTACACATACAGGGAGACTCCAAGAGATTACTTTAAGCGCGCCATTGCCATCACATTTATTGATGATGTCCGTTCCCGAATGAGTGACCGTTTCGCCTCCGACTCTAATTATATCATCGTGGCACTGTTTAGCTTGATGCAGACGGTGATAAAAGGAATGGATATTTTAGAACTCCCAAATATTGCAGAAGCTTATACTACTTACGTAGATAATTTGCCTCGATTTAGAAGTCAGCGGGCCGAATTAGTATGGCATACAAAATTGAAAGTATGGAAAATACATCTGATTCACTATTGCTAGTAGACCTGTTCCCAAACCTCTTTGTACTTCTGCAGATAGCGTGTATTATTCCAGTTAAAAGCTGTGAGGTAGAGAGTTCCTTTTCTGTTGAAGTTGAAGTTCGTCGGCATAAAACCACGATCCGTTCAACAATGGGAGAGGACCGTCTGACAGTTCTGGTTCTTATAAATATGGATTGCAAAACGCCATTTCACACGGAGGGGGTACTCCAGAAGTTTATGGAGAGGCATCCAAGCCCTTATTTTCTCCAACTTTTAAACAGAGTTGATTTTTCAAAGAAATAAAAATCTGATTTTATTCCCAAATGCGAATCAGTTTCACTTCACATTAAATTGCTCATCTTATTGTAAAAGGAATGCTTTTGTTGTCATGTAATTTACACAATTCAAAGTGTGTATTAATTCTGTAGTCTCACGTCATTTATTGATTTATTGATGTTAGAATAGATGTATTTGATTGATTTCACTGTCAATTATGTTTACTAAATTGAAACAAAAAGAAACTTTATTTACGTTTCTGTCACATGATTTACTAGGGGTCATATAAGACTTAAATGTCTTATATGCCTATTGTGCTATCGAGCCTTTTGCTGTTCAAGAGGAATTGTTCATTAACATAAACTTTTGTCAATATTATTCTTAGCTAGGGAACGAGGGACTGGAAACCGATCTTTGTGCACGGCTTTCTACCCGAAAATTGAATATGAGCGATATTAAAGTGGATTAAGGTATGCTGTAAAAAGGTACTATGTTATGGGATTCATTGATTTAGGTGAACGTTCTACAAACACGCCAGGCCCTTTGTCACCTATTATTTGGACTTGGACTCAGACCCTCATTTTTGAATCCGCCCCTGAACATATGAATGCTGTGTTACCATATTTGATATAATTTTTAAATAGAAAATAAATTTGACAGCCCATTGAAAACGGAACGCGTGTTTAGTCGTGCATTTGAAAAAGGTATGATGTGGCTTCTCATTTATCATTATTTTGGAGAACTGTTTCACCGAGGTCAACATAGAAACTGGGTCATTTATAAGGAGCTGGTTATAAGGTATGAACTAGTGTAGAAATCTTGGATTGTTCTAGAGTCTCGAGTTTCTAAATTTAGCCATAGTGATACTTCTTGTTTTATTCCAGGTCAAAGTCGTTCTACTTCCTTCATTTCTGCTATATTACGAGCTTAAGCTTCCTTATTGCCGTTCTTTCGTCAGTTTGACATATAAATAGAATCAAACATGAAATACTGTTTCTCCTATGGTAAACATATATACTCAGGCAAGAAATAAGATTGGCCGATAATTTGATCATGGAATTGCATTCGTTTAGATTGCCATAACAATGACGATAAATAGCAGACTTTTCATTGGTTTGTACGCTGCTCTCAACTGTCTAGCTTTACTGTTGTCTCTTTGTTTAGTAAACTTCTCTGCCTTTTTCTATTTCAGGTTCGTAGATATCGGCATTGAGGTAGATACAGACGGTGTGAAGAATGAAATGGACAACCCCGAATGAAATGGACAACCCCGAATTATAGGATGAAGTGCCAAAAAGGTAAACACATAAGAAAATTACAGTAAATGACACTTTGAATCTATGACAACAGTACTGCCAACCTTCAAAAACGAGGTTAAAATACTTAATACTTGTAAATGAAAGTATTTCACGCTGTGAGTGTAACAATTAATACACCCAGTGTCAGACGATGCCCGAAGGTTCGTGCCTTATTTTCTGGTAAATGTGAAAAGGGTAAGTGAATAGTGACGTTTGTAGGAAAAATCAGTATAAATAGAAAAAGGAAATGGAAATAATTTTAAAGACTGATGTATTTTATACGGATTACCTTATCTAGGAGTTAGTAGTCAATCTTCACAATAAGAAACTATGAATTGTCATAATTGTCAAAGTGTAATGACAATTCAATACACCACCACGCAAATTTAATTCAAAATGATTTCTAGTGTGGATAAATCCGAATTGTGTCTTAATGAATAAACTAGAAGCACTAAACAATATAATGGAGCGCGCATGCATGCCAGCCAACATCGAGGAAAGATTGTGGAACCCTAGTTTACTATCTAAAACTAATCCTCTTTGCTCGAAACTCGAGGATGTTATTAAAACTCCTTGTTTCTGGCGATCATACACAAATGGGTTGTCTAAAGTACATAAGGAAGGAAAACCACTTCGTTCTATTTCATCGGTGATTGGCTCCTCATCACACAAGGTAGCAAGCAAAATTGTCATCGAAAATCTTCGAGGCTTTACCAAATCACTTCTCAAAAGACCAGCATCCCAAAACTGATTACCTTTAACGAAACACTGGAGAACCTTAGGACAGACACTAATAATCTTTACTATCATAAGTTAACATTAGTTGCTCTTTAACAACGTCCCTTAATCCGAAATTTGAATTGTGTTAGCACTAGGTACAGTAGAGAAGCTCAAACTGCAATTCCCAAGGACACTTTTATCAAAGCAATGCGTTTGAAGCGAAGGAGGTTGTATACAATTTAGTGGCACAATATTCAGATTATCAGTGGACAGCTTTCCTTATCTCTTTTCATATGTGATGTAGGGTCTCACTGATTACCAGAATCATAAATACCTGAATGTGTTATCATAACAGTATTATTCTTTAATGACTCATTTAAATGTAGCTTAAATGAAACGGAAAATAATTGTTGACCTTCTCTCTCTTCTCTTGTAGCATTAGTGATAATGTTAATCCTGATGCCATCATTTTTGTCGTCTTGACCATTTCTGTAAATATCGACGTCCAGAAAGTCAAGTCAACATCCTGTCAACCACTCCAGCTTTCCTCCTTCTTTATCCTTGTCACTTGATGATTACGTTTCTCCTTGTGAATCACATCGTACATAACTATTGTTCGTCACGTCATAATTCAATTCAGTCTAGATCTCCCATTAAAAGCTTTCTCTACAATAGCTCCGACTGTTTCTTTACATCAACTGCTCTTGGAATTTTAATAATGACCCTCAAAAGTATCTCCAAACTTAGATCCCAGTTTTTTGTATCATGCAAACTTATGGTCCAAGTTTTAGAACCATTCGGGAGAAGCGGTTAGTGTTGCACTGACACACACTATTTCTTATGCCTTTTCCCCGAATATCCTTGGACAATATCTTTCATTCTCTGGAAATCTGCTTTCGCTTAACTGAGTCCCTCTATAACATCTGCAGTGTATCTGTCATGGATGGAAATATTTTGTGGGAACATATAAAGTTGTTCTCTAATTCTCCATATGTTGCCCCTAAACGTGTATTTCCTGTATATTGGTATTCTCCATTTCCTGCTAATAACGATGACTACAGTTTCTTGCTGTCTACCTCCTTTACTTTTTTTTTGGGGGGGGGGGGGGGGGGGGGGGGGGGCTTTTACTATCAACGATAGTTAGAATTAAACCGTTTTCGCTTTCTGCAACAAGAGTAATGTTATCTGCATATCATCAATTATTGATACATCGATCGCTTATCCTGATACCTGGAAAATCCACTAAATCTCTCATAATAATTTTTCTGTGTAATGAAAATAAGTCCGGTGGCAGGACACAATCTAACCTCGCACCTCTTATTATCTTTTGAATGGAGCTGACTAATCCTACAATCCGTATCGCTGCCTGTTGGTCTAAAAACAAGTACTTAGTTATGCTAACATCCTTCTCATCACATCGGTTCAAAATGGTCGGTTATTTACATATGAAAAACACTGTCAAAATTTTTAGAATAACCTACAAAACACGGAAAAAATTCACGGTCCTTTTAATCATCGTGGGACACCATTAAGTGCCCTCTTCTCCCCCGTAAAGTCACATTTTTTCTTCTCGAATTACCTGTGTCATAGTCATCCTCAAAAAAATATCTCTCATGTTTTAGGGGTTGTTTTTTTTGTAGGCGTAGTACCATGCACGGCTAACGAAAGGCACTAATTGTATGGACCAGAATAGAGGTAAATAATATAGATAGTAAGAGAGAGAGGGAAAGGAACAACTAACATTAAAGAAAGAATTCACGCTTGATTTAAAAACATCTAAGTTAAAGGAAGAGGGAAACAATCAGACGCCAGTGAGCTCCATAGCTTAGCAGTTCGTTGAAAGAAACTAGTCCCATAGAAAGACTTCTTGACATAGGGGACAACAACAGTCTAGGAATGAAGATTTTTGAGAAACCCGGATCGTCCGAGATGCAACAAACCGGGCTGGAACCAATAACAAAAGCGCACAATGAAGACGCGTTGGGGTTATCACTCTTTGTGGTCCTGTTATTTTTTCCATTTTGATGAATCTAACATTTGAAGCGGCCTTTAGAGTATCCCTCAATATTGTTAATGGTATTTTGACAGATTTCAGATCTTTTTGACAGCGTTCTTTTTAACATTACATTTATTTTTAATTTAACCCAGTAAAGCAACTGATGCATTTCCCCTTTTTCATGCCTCTTTAATCTACCCTGATCTGGTCATTCAGTACTTTTTGACCATCACAATTCTTCCGTATAGATCATACGACCTTATCTGTGTTACTATGCACTTCCTTCAAGAATTATCTACGCCCTTCTCTTCCCTTTAAAAGAGTTTCAGATTGCTTTTTACTGACAATGTTGCTATTTTGTGTCAAAGTATAGAGCAATTGAAGCGCTATGATGTAAATGCAATGTGCTTAGGGCCACGACTTCTTATTACTTCACAATTTTATTTAAAGCCCTATTTCCTATTCCTTTTCCTTCGTTACTTCATCATGAGAATCAGAATCTCATTCGTTATGTAGGCTAATTCCTCTTATCCTTTACGTTCTTTTTGTATATGCCCTCCTGCTACTTTATACATTGAGGCTTTAAACTTTTCCGTCCTTTGGGTTTCTGCCGAATTTCATCAAGTGCGTCAAATAAATTTTATCAGCCATGTTATATCTCTCACACGGCACTGAAAGTGTGGTAAAACGATTTCCATTTTCTTATAGATCTCCTCTTTTTGAAAAGTTCTGCTATTTAGAAACCTGGGTTATCATGACCATTTTGCATTTTAGGGTTGCTATATCGTGGGATGACGTGGTTAAATACATTTTCATCCAAAAATTCGGGTTTTCTTTGATCGGTAGCAGGTTTGTCAAGAAGGTACCTTCGTAGGTAGCCCACCCTTTCTAGTAAACCATAGCAAAGAAAAGAATCATGTGCTCTTATCATGTGTTACTTAGAGACGTGATCTTCATTCCAGACTTCAAAACAGAATGCTAAATATTGGGGACGAGCTTAATTGCGCCTAGTGAATGATAGTAAGAAAATTGATGGTCCTGTCTCTGTTAGTACAGAAAGGATAGGAATAAAATGTTGGAAGTAGGGATATAATTTGCGGAGGAATGGGGCAAAGTACTTCGAAATATGGATGTAAGTCATGTACAGATTACAAAATGCAACAGGTGATTGTCAAGAATTTACCTCCACTTACCTTCCGTGGTCATCTTAGTAATTTTTGTAATTTCTATCACCCAGAATCGATGTCGATACAAACAGAGCTCACAATATGCGTTTACGTATGCCCCTACTTGAGCATACTATGTACAGGTACCAGTATAAGTAGTAACAGAATCAACTCTACGCAGTGAAGACAGTGGAACATGATGCTAGCCCTTCACACAATATCACACAACTTACAACTTAGAGTAGCATGCTAGTGGTTGTACAATTTAGAATAGAAGTGCGTAAATATGAAGTGTCACCATTTACTACTGCTACACAGCAATTCTCAAATTCAGATTTTTTCCTTGCTGAGTTTTAGTGAACTTGGCTTAGGCCTACATAACTTTGCAGCGAAGTCCGAAGGTGCGGACTGTCAATTCCAGATAACATAATAACGTATGGTCTTCAAATCCCCTAAGCAATAGCGTCCCCACGTGCAATTATTCTCTCATTTTCGAGCATAACCAGATTTTCAAACAGACCTATCTTATCCTTCCTTGAATATTAATCACGATGATGTAAGACTGTTAATCTTTATGGTTATTCTCAACCATTCATTCTACCCAAAACAAGAGCTGAAACCGATGTCGAAGTTCCCATCCTTAACTGGATTAGAGGAGATTATGCACATAAAAGTCGATTGTAATTTTGTAATATCGTCAACATGTCATGTCATTGTCAGCTATACTGTCCTTGTACCATCACATTATCCAAAATTTATGTTATTGCCATGGTGTAAGAAAGAGACACCAGTATCTCTCCTTAGCATCTAACGATGTTGTGCTGTGCAAGATAACGGGGAATATCGAGTAACTCTTCGTGATTGGCTTAGTTGATATGAAGAATGGGTGTCTTTCTAGCTAAGGTGAACAACAGGAATTATTCCAGAGGCTTATCTTTGAAATATTAGAAGAGAGACGAAAAAATTATGAACGATGTAGATATTGACTGAATTATTTAAGGGCTGTAAGCTTAGATGATATATCCGTCACGAACATTTCATCATGTAAAATTTCTCATCTCGAACAATTGTGAAGATTTTATCAAAGTTGTCTTATTGGTTCGGATTAATGGACGGTGGGGGATGATGCCAGTGAAGTGATATTTAGTTGAAGCTAACTATTATAATTCTGGTAAAAGTAACATTATATTTCTGATGGCAGATCTTGCATCAGAATAATTATCGTTCATTTCGTTTAAAGCGGGACTTGAAAAAAATAACACATTAAATGAATAATATTGTGAAGTGAGGTAAATATCCTCTCCTTTAAAACAGAAGCAAGAATTATAATCATATATTTATTAGAAGAGTAAATAAATATTTGGGGAAACTGAAAAGGATATTTGACGGTAAACACAAAATAAGCACCTAGGGAAAAGGATTTCCCTGTTATAAGTACAGCCGATGCTCCAATATCTGCGGTGGTGGAGGTTTGACATCGTAAACCCAACTACCATTGCTAATTGATTGCGTATTTTGACTGAACCTTGAAGTATCCTATCTGATTAACTCAGTGAAATGCTTCCCCCTAGTGCTCAACTAATCATGTCTTTGCTCTGCTTATTGTGTTTCGGTATTTTCAACCATAAAGTATCAACGCGAAAAGCATTGGTGAGGCCCCGAGTTAATCTTTTGAATCTATTGGTTTCGGTAACAACACATTGAAGTCTCTTACTCACACAACTGCAAGCCTTTTCATTCGAACACTTTACTAGTAGTTGTAAAACGTGTAACAGTACTAAACCTCTTGTATCATACGTTTTTGAGTTCTTAGGGGTTGAATAATAATTATATATTGTCTAGTGGTCAGGCTTATCACGGTTTTTGCAAGGAACGGGTGAGACGGCATAACTGCAAGTCTTGTCGTAACTAGAATATAAATGGAGGTCAATTTATCAAAACAGGAGAAGAAGCTCAAACTCGTCTTTCCGTAGAACTTACTGCTTTTCGTCAGCCTTCATTTTGGGAGGCACGGATATCATTTGGTGTTGGACACAAGTGCTCAAGAAAGAGCATTTCCAAACGTTAGTTTTGTTTCTTACCTCAATGTTGCTTTGTCGCAAGACTTAAAATGTATTCAAGAGGATCAGCCGAACTTTTTGTTAATAGGTTTGGTAAAGGGTTAGTTATTATCATCATGACGTCACGAAAACGGTTATTTTAATGAGTGACATGTTACGAAGTGTAGCAGTAGTTTTAAATAGAAGAATTTGAGTGTTACGTAATAATAGAATGGCCCATTTGCTGTCACATGCCTCCTAAGAGTTGCCACATGACACAGAATAGTTAGTATCCACAATTGTTTAGAGGTTGATGACGATATTAACCGATACAGGTTGGCAGCTAATTTAGAAACTAGGAAAAATGGAGTGTGCTGTCAGAGGAGCTCACCTATCTTAGTCGGCAGAGTGCGCTACACCAATACGTGGGCAGCTGCTTCGATTTTCGTTCGTGACATAATTTTTTATTTCTCAGCTGCCTTTTCAGAACTTCGTAACTATTCAAATTGTAAGGCATATTTCAAGATTCTATTTACGTCACCTCATGTTATTTCATTCAGTTTTACTCCATATGCTAGGCTTTTCATAGGAGTTGTGATCTTATCACATTGACAATAAATTCCGATCACACCCCCCCCCTCCCCTCCCTGCTGTCGAGAAGTACAATAGATCCTACTTTTCGATAAGAATGGATCCTATTATGTGATAACCGCAAATCACTTATCATTTCAACTCTAACCCTTTCAATCATATTTTGCTAGACCCAGGCCTCTCATGTCTCTTTAACTTTAAACACATGAGTTTAAATAACGGTTAGTAATGTAATTTTGCATTTAAGGATACCGAAATCTGGCATGTGCAAAAAATGTCTTTTTCTGAATAGGTAGTTAAACCTTTCTTCATCATTGTCCTCCTAGCATCTAATTATTCAGCTCTCGAACCTACGATCCTGTTAAATTGTAGATTTAAAAAGAAACTCAAAATTGCTTATGACATGAAAAAAAGTGTGCATTGAGTAAGTAAGGAAAAATTGCCTCTCATTCGGTAACAAAACAGGGAATAAAATAGCGTCGTCTTAAGGACCAAGAACTAGAATATTTCATAGTCGGTCATTACTTTTCAACATTAAACACCAGTTCACATGCTACTATCAAGAAAGTGGTAATGCCGTCTCCGATCAGTGTCATTTTAATATTGTTCAACGTCTTGCAAGATTCCTGTTTCCAGAAAAGGATGTTCTTGGATACCTCAAGTACTTTGCCTAAGCAATATTGCAATATTGCGAGAAGGTGTAAAGGCGACATTTGTCTAAGGTGAGCTGATACCAAGTTTTCCTCGATTATTATCATTTATTTTAAGGGCATGTAAAGTCGAGAGGAAGAAACGTCAACAAACAGATCGGCTACGGCATTGCCCTAAAATATATTTTCTCTGGGTAACTTTTTAAAGGAAATCACTTTGTTTTCCAATGAGACCATTTTCAGTTTCCTAAATCGCAGTTGTAACCAAACCCAACCCTCATAGACCGCATATATAATATTGTCTTCAAGAACTATTTTAATTGCGATTAACGACCTTTTCAATCTGCAAGAGGAAATTAGTAAATTCTAATTATTTAACTCGATTTGTTTAAACAAATATCAAATTACGAAGTTTGATAAGAATGTTTTAAGCTTCTAAAAGATGTATCTCAACCTGTCTTACGGAAATCGTCCTCAAATAGTAAATAATTATTTTGTCCGACCTCTGATATCTTAAAATTGTGACGTCACATTTAAGTACTCTATAGTTTTCGTGGGACGTAGCTTCCTATAGTATGTATCCGATGACTGATTGTCTCTATTTTTAGTAGACAAACTTTATTATTAATTATACACTCTCTCAAGGTTTTACTTACAGTGACTCGCAAGAAGTGAAAGATCGATCTTTTGGGGAAGTGAAAAGTGCCCTCTTGCAGTCGCCCCTACCCCCTCTCCCTCCCATATCTCATTTACACTACTGGTTCTTTGAACTGCTAATGACCACAGTAAAATGATTGTTGACTTGAGTATTTGTGATCTTTTACCACCAGAAGGAATTTTTCCCACCCCTTTCTTTCCTGCATCCACGTTGCGTTGATTAAAAGGAGAGTTTTCATGTATCTATTATTATCGAAACGTTTATCAAGCCTAAAATCTTATTTAAATGATCATTTGATAGAAAGTTCTGACGCAGAGAGGTACAAACTCCAGTCTATGAATATGGATGTTGGTAAAAATTATACGTATTCATGTAAAATGCTTGAACTGACGCCAGTGAAAATCATGGCATCGCAAATCTCTCCCTCGTGGTTGCTCGTTCCTATGGTGTAACGATGGGATATCCTAATCATGATATCCAAGGTCGGGGTTGAATTCTGATTGCTGGACAATATTTATCATCGTTATTCCCTATAAGCTAAGTAGCATACGTATTTTGGTACGTCAGCAAACACAGAAATTAACACAAGAAATACGGCATTTTCTTGTAAATAATGTTTGTATTTTAAGCTTCGAAGCAACACCTTTTATTGAAGATTTACTGTTTAAGCAGACAGTCTTCTCCTAAATTTGGATTTTGCACACGTTTTTAGTAAATTGTTAATAGACGGGGTGAGTCAAGTAGAACAACCTTGGCTGGCAATTGTTTAATTTGGTTGAACATTGCAATTTACGCTCCGCACTAAGCCTAAATACTCAAGGCTACGCATTCTGAGATAATGGTCATGGTCATCTAACTTTCCATTTTCTGATAAATTCTCAAATTTGAGCTTGAAGTTGAATTTAAGTCACTCGCACTAATTACCTTGTTACATATGATCAACCTCGTTTTGGGCATAGTCTCAAAACGTATGCAATGAAATATCAAATATGAAAAAGCGTTGGTATCTATTGGAAGGTATTCTAAAAATCATGTTGACAGATTGCCCAAATCTCCATTAATATCTTATCATTGTAGAGGAGAGCCCCCACAGACAGACACAAACAACAGTGGGAGATTGTAAATCTATATATACTGTGCATTCATCTTCTTCTCTGCCAGAGAGTGTTGGAAGGTCACAGGCATGCCGGAAATCCTTGTGATTCTAACTGCAATTGTGAGTATTGGATGAACTATGCCTCGCTGTGAAGAACTGAGGAAGAAGCTTACATTCGTAGCTCTTACGAAATACAAGATTATAATCAAATGAAAGCAGGTTATCAATAAACAGAGCATGCTATGCGTTTTCAACTTCCAATCGAGGAGAGGACCGAGGAAAGATAAATCCACTTTGCCATCCATCTCCGCTGTGCACAGTCTCTGCCCAGGACAGTGATTATAGCCATGTTATTGCAACCAATCAAATGATGGGAAAGCAAAGTATGCGTTGTTTTTTGTTTATCATTTAGCTACAACTGTGCATACAAGCAAACAAGGGATTGTGTTCCTTGTAGGACAGAAATGGAATATTGGCTGGATTTACCAGAATACCGAGAAGACATTTATTTTCCTACGTTTGATATGAGAGAAAACTAAAGCCATATCCATGGCATGCAGAGTTTTGGATCAGAAAGAAAACAACTTGAAATGACCAGAAAAATTAGAGTATCCTAGATACAGATCAGATAGGAGTCTAGAAGAGATGTTGGTTGCAACGCTTTACTCAAGGCGAGCAAGCTATGATCAACATTTTAAGTGGCACCTGAAATTACAAAAACACACATTTTCGACTGCATAGCTGCGCAAGATTACTCAAAAATGTAAAACTTAAATTTACTTATGGACAAAATAAAAGTAGGTTAATTAGAATGACATGAAAATGTTGAAGGTTAGTTGTTTAGTTTAAAGTTTATGAAAAAGGTAGGAGTAAAGAAAAATGTAGTAGACACACATTATAGAGACAATAATCAGACAATTTTTATGTGAAATCATAACTGTGTGGTTCTATTTTCGTCTCTAGCTTTTAAGAAATTTTAGTAGTATCCCAACTTTTTAGTATCTGTACCTTGAGCAATGTACACAACAGCCTTCAAGTAAAGAAACCACAACATGAAATCTGAGGCGAAGATTACAAACCGATCTTAGGACAAAATAGCACACTGTCTAACCTGCGAACAGCAGTATGCAAATTTAGAAATGCAGTGTCGCATATGGGATATGATGAAATGTCAGGATAGAAAACCGACATGAAACAGCAAAAGTAAGAAATATGTCAACTAGTTGAAAAAATTTGTTAACGGGAAAGATCAATCTTATATACCTAACAATCGAGTAAGAGGAGTTTACTTTATGCGTAGTTAACCCCAGCGGATTTAAAGACTGTTTGGATTAGGGAATTTATGGATTCGTGAACTATCATACGTTGGGGTATCATTTGCGCAAAAGATGGCGAGGTTAAGGTGAATGTTTCCAGAGAAATATCTTCTCATTATCTTGAATCATGCAATATTTTCTTGGTTACTTTCTTTATTTCCAAATGCCTTTTAATTAAAACTCAGTACTTTTCTGGATGATTGGCTCTAAGTAAAGCAAAGTATTATTCCTTTCTATGTGTTTAGACTAAAATCAAATTGCAATATCTTTTCCTCTTTTTTTTGCGTTTTGCTTTCTCCTAGCAGTAATGTCGCAATTTTTTTGCTGTATTTTGGTGACATGGCAAGATTTACCCTGATGAACTGTCATAAAAAAGTCAAGTAAATGACGTGATATAATAGGCCACCCTTTTTGGTGCAGCTTGGTGATTCAGCAATAGCTCGTATTTCAAATTTAGGTTCCTAGCCCAAATTTGACTGCTTTTCTAAAATATTCATAGGTGATGGCTCCCAATGGGACGAGAAAATCTGAGTCTGTGAAATTTGCAGTAAACGGCAGTAAACATTTGCTGATGAACATTCGCAATACCTTTGATAGTAAAGTTGCATCAACTACCGATAAATAGAGGATTTTCAAAAAGGAACGTCAGAAAGGAAAATTAATGTCAAAAACGTTTTGTTTTTCTTAGGCTTTCTAGTTTATTTGAAATTTACTAATTTCCAGTGAATCTGCAGATATTGTCTATGTCACAGGGGTTTTTGTAACGTTTCCCTTTAACTGTTCCCACCATCTTCTACGCCATTGTAAGGCTTCTTTGTAATATGAATGTGTGGCTCAAGCCTGCAATCATTAGTTGCTGCCAAGCGTTCTTGCGTGTTCGTGTCCGTCATAGCTCTGTCGCAACTTTACACATCAGTCGGTCGACCAACGTAGAATAAATATCATTTAAAGGAAATTGCATTAGGGCACGGGTCTAAATATCAATCATTTCTTTATGTTTTAATTTTTATCACCTTTCAGTTGGATAGCAGCAGTAATTAGAATAACAAAAATTGATTGAAGTATGATCTATCTAAAACGGGTTCATATTATAAAAGACGAAAGTGCAGCTTAAATTAAATAAGTTCAAAAACTTAAAACACAATCCAAAAGAAAGCGTTATTTGTAATGGAAAGTTCAGAATTCCTTGAACTAAGAGCAATGCGGAAATGAAGTGTCCCCTCCCCCCTCCCCCAGACATAACAGTGGAATTATCGAACAGCCTTACATGATGAAGTATGCAGAAGAAAGCTTCAAATACAGTCCGTTAATGACCTCTTTCTTACACCTTTCTTCAAACACTCTTAGTATATCCACTCTATAATACCTTTTTTGACCCCTCCTTTTGGTGCCTCCTTTTCGATACGTTCTTTTGGTATTTTCTCAAGATATTTCCATTATGATACCTTCTCCTTGCTGCTTTATCTTTGATAGCTCCTTTCCTCATGCCTTACTTCTGGCACCTTCTTTCTAATATTCTCTTTTGTTAAATTTCTTCTTTTTCTTTCGATGATTCTTGATAAACTTCTATCGTATTTCGTCTGCAACGACCCTCTGCCGTTCGCCATCAATATATCATCCGGCATCCTTCCACTGGCACACATTATGCTAGGTTATTATAGAGCCTCCCTTCTTTTGCCACACTCTCCTTGTAAAGCTATATGCTGTCTACGTTTTATAGCCCATGTGGCATGATGCTCTATGAACAGCATTGCATGTGTGTTGTCATGATACCGAAACTGCAAAGGGTGGATTATCACAGCAAATGCTTAACCTTGTTTATACACTGTTTACACATTGCTCATATGTTGTTTACATATATGACCCTGAAAGCCTATATAGATCTATAGTACATAGCCGATACTGATACCGTTATTTCATCCGTCAGTCGCAGTCGATGACGTAGTATAGCATCTGGCGCGCACAAGATCAAATGTATCAGGAAATGACGAGAACTAATCTTTACAAATTGAAGAATTTCTTAAACGCTTCTTAAGAAGTGAAGAGTAGAAGCAGAAGCCTCATGTAGCAGATGTATGCACATCTCATTAACAAGACTCAAGCAATCCTATTTATTACAGATGTCATGCCATGTAATACTAGTCAATTCAGTTCAATTATGACCACTTCGCTAAACAAGGGTAAATGAAAGTCTTTCCTCCGGAGAGAATTTAATGCTGGTAGATCATTAGCCATGCCACTTTCTATCATCTTAATAGGGACAGTAACCAATTTTTATAATTCTTCATACAGGAGTTGCTACCTGAGCGATGCGTACAAATTTTTCAGTTTATAGTAGTTCTAGTTTGCCATAAGAGATTGGCAAGCTTTGTATCCAGCATACAAATCCTCACCTGATTTAAGGGAAGATATCGTAAGTTATTTTACTCGCTCTAAATGTATGTGGGTAAACAAGTAACACGAGCATGGACAAAAATAGTTTAACTTGCCCCTAGAAAGTATTTACATGGCAACACAGGGCAGCATATCAAACATGAGGATTGTTATCAGAAACTTATCAAATAAAACAACCCCCTGCTCTTCAAAAGTGAAAAGAAAGTTTCTAATTTACTGCAAGAGCCAGCCTACACATTGTCAACTAATTAATATCATAAGCTGTAAATTGAGAATTCAAAGTAGATATGTCAAGTCCATTATACTTTTTCCAATAGCATGAATCATGGGCGTTCTCGAGTTGGCACAAACACGGTGGCTGTATTTATTATAGTACTGAGGAAATTGAGCACTTTACATGGTAAATAATATCTTTAACCATCACGATTTCTGGTGAAAATTTAGGTCCGTATAGCATCTCCTATAAACAGATACCTGTTTAAAGATTTCTGTCAATCTACAGCATTGACAACTACAAACAAAAGTCACAATTCACGGTCAAGAATTGGTAGATTACATTCCATGTGACATCAAATCGTTGCTCAAAATCTTCGATGTTGATAAGCAACCAGATGTACGTTTTAAGCTAGAAATATATCAAGGGCAACTTAAATGGGTGGTTAGAATACCCTTGCAATATCATCTCCTAACGCACTTCTTAGAGTAGGATGTGGCTTAGGCAAATAGCTATATTTGTTATTAAAGGTATCACTTGCCTTCCAATTAAGATATCTTAGTAACAATGTAAATAAGTTAAAGGTATTCTAGAATGTTCTTAATGAAGATTTTTATGCCTAAGAACATTCAGAGTTGCCTTGATTTCAGAATAACAATGAAAATGCGCAACTCTATAGGATTGGGTAAACGGAAATGTTTTTAGCTTGCTTGATCTTTAACTATCTTACAGTTGCAGATCATAGACCCTTTATACAAATTGAGGTTTTCCCATCGTCAGTAGACTACTTGAAAATTTTGAAGTTCTTACAGGACTAGAACAACCTAATTTCTGTGAAACCAATATAATGGCAATAAAATAATAAAAAAAAATAATAAAAAGAGCATCATAAATAATAATTTCTGTATGGAAGGTACAAGTTAGTCAAATTTTTGTACAACTTTTGCTAGAAAAAGGATCTAGGGTGGCTCTCGACATCAATACGAGGGCGAGTTAAAGCGGAACTTGAAACTGACTAGAATCGATTCTAAAAGTCTTGGGTACGGAAGCCAAGGACTGGCTCGACTGGTTTCACGGCAGCAGATCAACCTAAAGCTGAACGACAGAGGACAGAAAACGGCAACTGCGGTGATGACAGATCTTTTAAAATTAACTTTCCTTGGGGTAGTTTGGATGACTTTTATATGTATAGTTGGTAGAATTTCAGATGTAAGAACTGCTGGCAAAGAGAAAAAGAACAGCAAATAATATTAACAGTAAGTTTTAGTCCCACATTTGGAAAGAGAACTATCGCTATTCTCACTGCGCATGCGCAGTTTGGGCACTTCGGTACCATACTAATTCTTTAATTTGCTTTGTAGCAGTTTTGGTAGCAACATTCCCGGGATTATATTTCAGGGCTCTAAGCACATACACATTTATTTATAGTCATCAAAGAACCAAATGTCTTTAATCTTTAAGCAACAAATTATTCTCCGAACACCACTACAGCTCATTATTTAGAGGCCTGAAGTTTTCCCCGACACCACAACAAAATCTGCTTGACCTTTAAAAGGGCATACATGATTTTAGTGGGAACCTGCGCCTACTGAAAATTTTGAGCAGCGGAACCATTCAGGACCCGATGATAAGACTTACTCCCACTAAGAAATTTTATTGATCAAGGAGACATGTACGGTTTGTCCTCCAAACTATAGGGATAAACCTCTGCAACATCATATTCAGCTCTTACAACATATTCCGCTAGAAACCTTAGATAGGAAAGAATAGAAATCCTCTCCGAAAATGGACGGCGGGGATTAAGAAGAGGTAACGACATCGAAAATGAGAAGGCAGAGAAAGGTGACGCAGTAGTTATTCGCTCCCGCAAACATTATTAAAATGTGATTTTCGAACACATCAATAATACAAAGACTGTTCGTCTACCTCAAAATAATTATCACGTTATCCACAAGAACTCTATTAAACTAGTCCATAATATCAGGAAACGTCACCTTTTAAAGAATAGTACCGTCTTACCTCTTCCAAACACACTAACAGTTGGTTATATGGCCTACCAAAACTTCATAAATTTGAACTTTTACAGAAGTCTATTGAGTCCCAAAACACGGAAATTATATAACAAAATGAGGCCCGAGAACTTAAAAGTGCGACCAATAGTAGCAGGGACGAATTACCCCACTAAGAACTTTGCTAGATTATGTTTTGAAATCTTTCCGCATTTATGTAAAAGGTTAGATTAAAGACAACATAGACTTCATTGGTAAATGTCGTAGATCTTTCAAACAGCGTCATTGCAACACTTGATGTCTGCTCATTGTACGCAAGTATTCCACACGGTCTTGGCATTAAAGGCATTGGCACAGTACATCGATTAATACCCTAGTGTTATTGATCAAGGGTTTAGCAAGAGTATTGTTTTTGAATCAGCAGAATTCATACTCCAAAACAACTTTTTCATCTTTAATGGAGAGCAGAGCTTACAACTTAAAGGTACAGCTATGGGAAACAATATTTCTAACTACGTCTGCTACTCTATTAATGGGCTATTTACAGGATAAGTTATTTCTTCTGTCCTCAAGAGTTAGTGAATTTTTTGCACACAAAGACACTTCCCTGTAAGCATATATCTAAAAAGAGACATCTGTTCTTTTGAACATCATTTCTCTCTGCATCCACATCAAACAGAAAGAGAACATTAATATATTAATGATTATTAAACATGAAGGATTTTATTTGAATCTGGTCGTTTATTAAGAAAGTACACCCCCCTCCAAATAAATCATGAAACATATTTTAGGTTTCTATGGAATAGATTAAGATATAACGTCATAATCAATCAATCAATTAATCATTCATCATATCTTTATCATCCTGTGTATCATCATCTACCCTCAAGTGCCTAATAATCTGGGGACACTTATATATTTTAAAGCATTTTTTGGTCCCAGAAGCTTGACCTCGGTTTACTTCGTGGGTTATGCTCGGATTTGTTTTCTTAGGGCCTCACATTCTTAAAAAACTGTATTTTAGGAAGGTTAAATTTGACATGTGTACTGCGTGTCACACTACAACATGTTAAAATCAGATCAGATTTAAAGCCCTATTATTTGACCCCACCCCGCCTAATAATACTTATTAGGCACTTGAGAAAGTATAAGGTATAAAATCTGAGGATGCTACATCACGTTTTTGCTGTACAAACGTTTTGGAAACTGGGTTTTTTTCAAACATTTTTCTCTCCACCCATTCAATACTATAAATATTTGGAGTTTATTCAGAACTTGGTGTTTATTCACATCTGGGTGCTTTTTCTCACCTTGGTCCTTATTCTGGCCTGGGTGCTTTTTTAGACCTGAGTGATTATTTAGACTTGGGTGATTTTTTGATTTGGGTGCTTATTCTTTCCTAGTTGCCTACTTTGGCCTGTTTGCTTATTTAAATGTGGACGCTTGCCTAGGAACATAGTCGGTAATTTACAAGGCTTTTTAATACCTACTGCGATGTCAATGACGTTGATGGTGTGTCATAACCAAAACGAAAAAGAACACTTAAAACACCAGAGAGCTGGAAGTCACTTATTAAAATTGCGGACAGATAGCTACATTTAACATCTTCTTTCCAAGAATAATGAACGCAACCACACGTATGATAAAATAACTTTGTATGAATCCTAGATATTTCCCACGCATTTGAAAGGGGCATCCTTATTTGGAAGAGATTTTAGCTTTTTATTTGTAAACGAATACAAATCTTGAACATTCTGTTAGGAATGTAGCCTGTATTGATGCATTTGCAACTCAAATGTTCACAATTTACCTGAAAATGTATTTACAAAAGCAGTTAGTTATTGGGGAAAACCTTTCAGATCGCATTTATTCAAGCTAATAAAAGTGGTACATGATATTGCTATTACTGCCATTCGACTCAACTGTATAGGTATTTTTGCCAAATTTCTATGTTCAGGAATGAGAGTAGTCCATCAAATAATTATAATACAAATATTTCTTCAAATCTAGTCATTTATTATTCCTTTCTTAGCTTTTTTTCCTTTTCTATTTCTTTCTTTCTGATCTTTTTGCCTTTCTTAGCTTGCTTTCTTCCCTAGCTCAGTTGGTAGAGCGCACGCTCCAATTGTGTAGGTGACGGGTTCGAATCCAGTTGGTGACATACTTTCCTATTTCTCTAGTATCTATTCAAACTTACCCTTTTAAATCCTTTCTTGTCAAAACCACTTTGCTGGGGAGAGCAAAATGGGTCGCGTGGTAGTCTTTCTATGGTCTAAACACATGATGCAGAGAGGCTGGTCCCCAAAATTGCGTAGAGATGGAGTATTCGGTGGAGTATTGGGGGTTAATGTGGCGATTAGAGAAATAGATCATATTATCAACGGGATTCACTTTGCTCAGTTGGTAGAGTGCACGCTGTGATTTTGTGGGTCATGGGTTCGAATCCCGTTGGTGACATACTTTTAATGGCATGTATCTGAGAGTCCAAAAGAAACCTTGATACTGCGTCAGAAATACAACAAAGTCGAGGAAACGAAATTCCACACTGAACGACAAGGACAAAAATGAAAAGGATGATTTTGATGTTCAAGAGAGCAAAGCTCTAACGGATGGCATTGGGAATACCTCTCCCATTGTAACGGGAGAGATTGGGGCGAGTATTACACTTTGCTCCAGAATAAATTATAGCGATGGTGTGCATGTATTGTAAATAGTGAAATATTACAAAGGATCAGTAATAATGACTAAAGATAAAATTATGCAAGTGAAAAGGGATATATCTTTAACTTACAACAAGACAATTATTACAACATGCTATCAGGAATTCAACAATAAATGAGCAAGGAACGTCTAGGAAGATTTCTGACAATAGGTTCACAATATTTTGTGGCGGCTATCACCAAAGAGCTGGCTGGTATAAACCAGCTTTTACATCGGTACGTATTGATACTTTTGAGTTTTATTACCATTTATCAATTTTGAAAGACAACCGGAAGGCGCAAAAAAATAACATGTTCTACCAAAGAAAAAAAGATTTATGTTTCAGATAAAAATTTTAGAATTTCAAGATACTTTTCGAATTGATACCTACAGATTAAGTCTTCTTATCTTATCTTATCTTATCTTATTTCCAGGGCTTGATTCACTCGGAAAGTAGGAACCCCTACTTGGATTCCTTCGATTGGTTTCGGTTTCTGGCAATCTGCGGCAATGTGGGTCCGTAGTACTTTGTGAGATCATCACGCCACCGAAACTTTGGTCGACCTCTTCCTCGTTTCCACTGTCTGGGAGTCCAT
>JAAAKL020001018.1:0-29283 GCA_010016065.2 Carybdea cf. marsupialis auct. non (Linnaeus, 1758) | reverse complement strand
GCATAGCAGCAGCATAGCAGCAGCATAGCAGCAGCATAGCAGCAGCATAGCAGCAGCATAGCAGCAGCATAGCAGCAGCATAGCAGCACTACGATTTGAATTTATAGGCAACAGAGCACCTACCAAACTTTAAAGTATTAAATGAATTTGATGCTGTGTTGGCATTAAACGAACTCGCAGCAGCTCATTGCAGTTTATCAAATAATAAACGAAGGGTCTATGATGGCATTTCAGCTTCGAGTGTTATTGGTATCAGAAGATTGTCCCGTTCTACAACAACTAAAGAACCTGATCTCTACCCATTGCACTTAACATGAAGCATCACTGAGCTTCAAGAATGTTCATTCATCTCTACGAAAATGACAGCAATGTCTCAGGCTGAAATAATCATCATAGTATGTACTTGCTGGCTGATGCTGGCGTTTTACGCTTATCCAACAAGTCAGTGTGGGCTCGCACCAAATCAATCTATGATAGGCATGTTACTTACACTAAGGCAACTACTAGAGAAGGTGCAGAGAAAGCATAATGGTGGTTTTTATTGCATTTGTGGTCCTTGCTAAAATGTGACAGAGCAAGTAGGAAATGATTGTTAAAAATGCCGAAGAAGACTAGTTACCCACTGATACTAAATATGACATACGTCAAAGACTTTCGTTGACATAAGAAGGCAGTTAACCTGAAAGAGCATCTGTATCTTTGGAGACGTTTTGACAAGTGATCAAACTGCGACTTTCTGCAAAAATGTGGCATCGATACTATGCATACTATCTTGACATAAGACACTATTCCGACATGTATGCTGGATGGATGGTTGCACTGCTAGCAAAAGCTTTACCATACAGCAAAGCAGCTTGAGACTGCTCGGTTTTTAAAAGACCACAATCCACATTCCTAAACAACTCTCAGACAAAGAAACCAAGAAAGAACATTCCTTCGTGCAGTGCATTGGTTCTCCTGGAGTTTTTACGGTCTATCACATATACTAAGACTTAACCCATTCGTTCATGATTGGTTATTCATGAAGGTCACGTTTCAAATTATGTAAGAGCGTCGAGGTCCTACCGTTCTCTGTCACTGCAACCTTTGAGCCTGTGAGTATGTAATGACAAAAACACAATGGAAGCTATTCAACCTTTCATAATTCTTTGCTGAGGTTGGTACATTTTCACCTCTTCAAAGTAAAGATATATTTTACACATAAAGAGCAAGATATACTGCAGTTATGTTTACTATTTAGCTTCATCATTTTACTGCATGAAATTATTAAACCATTTTTGTACTTAAACGCTCTTTTCGTCTGACATTCCGCAGAGAACAAAATCGTCAGGATGGAGTACAAAAGGAAAAAATGAAACTGATGACCAGCTCTGATTTTAAATAAAGCAGTCAGAACTTAAACTGACTGACTGGTGTGGTGTCGAAAAATCAGAGTGCGCAAAAATAGATGGTTACTCAAAAAGGCTTAATGAAAAGACAAATTCTTTTTGTTTACAAAGCAATGCTTTGCTTCCTTTTCTGTAGAATGGTTTCTAAACGGCCAAATGAAAGGCAGATGTAGCGTCATGCGATACGAAAGTGGTCATGCTTATAATTCATGCCCTGTCTGGGCTTTGGAGCAAATGCTGTCTTATGGAACACAAGGTGGCTGTTTCCTTATAGGAGCTGATGTTTGGCAAATACAGAAAAGAACACGCTGTTTGACATGTTTGGGGTGGGGATCGGGGTAGCATTGTCCCAAGGATAACTTTTGGCCACCACAATGTGATAATTGCGAGACAAGATCATAAACATGCCTTACAGAATTACAAATTTCTTGCGGAGGATCGCCTCAAACCGTTGTATCTTGGCATAACCTTGTCCCGAAATTTCTGTGTTTGCCACTAAATGCAATACGTATTTAGAAAATGAAATGATGATTGCAGTACAAGATAGAACGCTTGGGCAATCAATAGACGTAGAACGAATCTATTCGACCGCTGCTTCTGTAGCAGGATTGCAGCGAAAATAATGATAATGACGATAATGGTGATTTTAATGTCATCGGTATACATAAAAATTAAGACATGAGATAAAATCATTCTAGACAAGAAAAGTAGGAATCTTTAAAGGACTTTTTAAACTTCTCGCACAGAAAGGATATCCAGCAACAGTGTAATGTACATGAGTGATCAGATGTTTAATAGACAAAATTCTTGAGAAACATTTGGCTTTCCTTTACTTGATGTTATGCATAAGAATAAGTGAGAAAGGCTAATAGTGACTGTTTATTTGCTTTAGACAAGTAAATGGCTTTGAAATGTAATATCGTATAAACAGGCTAGAAAGGGAAGTTGATAGTAGGAAAGTAAAACCACCGCAGATGAAGATGAAAAGCTCTGAATGGCCTACTATGACAACCTATGCTATTGGATAGCACTGTACATCAACAAGCTGAATTTATCATATTTAAAATTAGTGATGGTAATTAATCGATAGCACCAAGAATTTTTTCTGCCGTCCCAACTCTGTATTATTTGTATAAGGATTTATGTGAACATGCAAATGTTTTAAATCTGTAGTCTACCAAAACCTACAACTTAAATCGCCTGGTAGGAAGTACGGTATCTATCTCCTAGTATTGATATCCTTGCTGATTATATCTACAATTTCACCTTCTCTTAATTGAATTATTCTTGATTAACTAGAGTCAAGTAGTTTTAGACATGGCAAAGACCAGGGGTATGGGTACCGTAACTCAGCAAACTATTTAAAATAAGCATTGTGGGCTGTGTCTTGTAGTGAGGCAGATCTAGGATGGCTGATGTAAATAAATATGCGTGCAGTAAGATTGCAAATCCTCAGATATTCGACTATAATTTTCTAATCCTAGACACATTGGTTATTATCATCAAGTGCTGCACCACAGACTCACTGAAAATGGGAGTAAGGTGACACTAAATTCCCCGTATCTAATGAGACATATGCACTTCATTGTCAATTTTTACCACGTAATCTCTTGACAGCGCTTTTTGTTTCACGTGAACCATACTGACGCTACTTCAATGAAGTAAAGCTCGATAAAATTTGTATTTATCTGCCAAAGGTGTACCACAATTAAAAATAATCTCTACATGTTTGTGGGAAACGAATGCCCTTGGTTGCCAAGAATTCATTAGATCTCTTTTATAAACTAGTATGGTGCTGCTTCGGTTGAACAGCTGAATAACTACACCATCAATTGTCTCTGTGTTATCAGATACAAGAAGCTGATGCTTGAAACTCTAAGAAAACAATTTCGATAGAATATATTGACAGGCAAGTCATTCTAGCGATAGAAAGATCTGTGGGTGGTGACATCTTGTCATAACAGTAAACGTGTTAGTATAGAAATCGGTTCGGAATGATCAGGTATTGAAGAATTAAGGTGATCCCGAGAAACATATGACCTGGATAACGTTCTAATTTGCAAAATTCACGGGGAAGTGGGTGTTACCGATTTTGAAATGGAGGCTTTCGTCTGTTGTAACTTCTGTCTTGTAAACATGTAAGCATTGGCATGGCATCATAAGCTCAAGGAGACTATTTAAATGATACTCGTATTTAGACATGATCAGAAACCTAAAATAAGAAACGATCATGAAGTATAGTATGACATTTTACATCGTATCATGAAGGTTGCTAAGGGCCCGGATCCTCATTTCACGGATCCCCCGGATTGCAATTTCACAACAGCCATATTACACTACAGATCTTGAATTGAGTTGACATTTTGACTGAAGATTTTCCTGGGTTCCCTTCAAGTTATTCAAGACTTTGAATTCTTGGAGGCAAAGCTACGAGTCTTACGAAATGTTTGGCGACTTTCAGAGTTAAGGACAGACTTCATCTGCTTTCCTCAACAAAGAAACATCAGATATTTTGATTTTCACATCCTTCCTATTTCACGTTCGTCCATGTCCCTTTCATCCACGTAGCTGTATGTATCTGTTTGTAACAGTGCCTCCCTTCGAATGATGCACACCCACATGAGTTAGATTCCTATACCACCTTCAATGCAGTGGGAAAGTGAGACGTCACGATTTTGAAAAAGTTTGAATTACGGAAAAAGTACGCAATTTTCATGTTGCCCTATTAGTAAGAACGTCAATGGCCAAAATTGGCAGTGTTGCCCTTTCTCAACTCCGAGATATCAGCTTTCAAAGTTTTAGATGTCTCTAACAAAACCTTGTTATTTGATGCTGGTTCATAACGTAAGGAACCAGGCGATATTAACAGAGTTTTGACCAGAAATTTTTTAAATTCAAACGCCCCTAGTTTTAACACTACATACACTACAAGTCTGGTAATTTGGGAAACAGCCTATTCCGGTGAGACTTATAGATATCTGGAGTCAAATCTTGCTTTTTCCAAAACTTTTGATTTGTGACGTAGTCACTTTCCCTCCGGATTGCAATTGCAGTCTTCAACGTACTGTGAAGGCAGTGAATTATAACATGTGCATAAAGGGAGAGGGGCATCTGTGGTAACACTATTTCAAGACCAGCTAACTGTTGTAACTGTTAGAACTTAAAGCTTTGGAGTAGCTGTATTAACAAACTTAAGGAGGAGACTGGCAGGGTCTTCCAGAGCCAGCAAGTGCGCCAGGATTGAAATGGCTACAGAAGCACAAAGATCACGTTTACTTCTGCTGAGCGCACGGCAAGAACGTCACCCTCTCCCTCTCGATGGTACTGGCGACTGAAGCAAGTCAGGTATATAATGGTCTATTTGTCAAAACAGCAATAAATGCAGTTGATTAGAAAGGAAAGGGACTAACCTGTAAATTTTCATTAGGTAGGCTGAAAAATTGTATCTCATAAGAGTACAGTCGTGTTTGTTTATGATCATTGATTTATTTCCACAACTGCATGTATTTTGTTTTCATAAAACGCTTCGTAATAATAAACATAATTTAGAACGAGAGACTTTTTCAGGTCAAAGGAATTATCAAGCCGCTAAAACAAGTCAAAGTTTATCTTAAGGGGAAATATTCAGCCAGCCTTTAACGATTCCATGAAGATTAGTGCGTGTAGTGTTTATGAAAGCGATTTTGATTTTTCTCAAACAGCGTCTGTATGCATAATTCATATTCCACTCACTTTACTTTACAATACAGAGAGGAGATTTTAACATTTGCTAGATGGACATTTATGAACACAGGGCCGGCAGATAACTCTTTTAACAAAGTGTCTTTATTAGAAAATAAGAGAACTTCTTGACCAACTCGTAACCGATTGTTAGTAAGATGGAGCATTCTTCTGTCTTGTAAGGGCTGCGTAAATTAAGTTTTGCTTCACAGCTATAGCGCTTTGTATTGACATCCTCTTTACAATATAAAGACCCTACGAAGAGCAAATTTTTCTCCGGACAAAGACCATCGTGGGAAGGAAAATAGCACCAGGTGAGGAGTATGCCTTAAAAGTTATACGTGACTTTAGGAATTGCTCATTTAGTGAGGGCAAAAAATATCTGTTGTGAATGACGCTGGCTTTTTTATTGACATAATGAATTCTGCTTTCGACGTAACTCAAAGAACAGATGTCTTCTACACACAACGATGTCTTTTGGACTAATAACAAATAAGATAATCGGCAGATCATAGAGCTTGTACCTTTATTTGAGGAGTCGGGGTCTAAAAGATTTTGCTGAAAAATAATGCTGCAACCTGTCGTCGTTGCACTTGAAGAGAATGCGACTCTAAGTTCAAGGTGTTTTTGAAACACAAACTGTAAGACACTATCAAATTCGATTTCAGTCTAAATCAATTTTTGGTTAAATAGTGCAATATACTCACTTCCCAATTTAAGAGTTTATCTGAGGCCATTTTACATTATTTGATGTTACTACACACATGTAGCGTCACGTGATGTTGCGAATCGCCCACAAAAAATGTCACCATATATAACAAACGTATTCGACAAGAGAACGGATCACTTCAAACTTTGTGCTTACTGTAAATAGACGAGTATCACTTAGAGAACGTACTGGGGCTTATTTCAGGAGACATGAACGCAACTTGAAAAAATAAGATCTTACCCTATCAAAGGAATATGTCAACATTCCAACACAGATTTGTATTATAGAATCTACGATTCCAATTAATCGATCAGCATCAGCATCTTAATTCAAGTGCACTATAGTTTTCATACTGCAACATAGATGTCATAGGTGACATATTAAAATTAACTCCAACCCCGCAAACACACTCGTTTCGTGTTCCCGCGCGTACTCACTAGCTATGAACTCAACTACAAATAAATGTTGGCCGTCGCAGTAGAAACACAAAGTGCCTGTAGTACGTCTCGTGGAATTCGGGAAGCAAGCCTTATCAGGCAGCACAGTTATTCCAACGGTGGTCTAGCGATGACGATATGTGGCTGGCTTTAACATTTTTCATCTATCCAAAATATTCTTTCCCACTTGGGGTCTAGAAAGAAGCAGAGACCACCGACAACAACGTTGGCATGACAGGGTAGACAAGGTAGTTAATCTTACCTCCCAAAATACTTTGCGAGCAATACTGAATTTTGGACATAGAAGTGTCATATGCAGGGATACACTGAGAAAAAGTCACTATAGTGGTGGGACGGAACACTATAATAGCGAGGTTCCAGGATTTGAATCAGAGGATTTTCAATCGTTCTTTTCTTATAAAGCCTTTCAAGTTAATGAAGAAAATATGAGACAATAAGGTTTTATAATAGAAAGGATTCCTCAAGCTTTACCACCAGATAGAAATTTGAGGTTTACTAATAAATTTACTTAGCAAATATTTACCAGTATTAAGTATTTAGGCAGCTCTGTTACGTTGAGTGACAGTCTTATTTTTAAATCGGTAATTTCTACATACATGCATTTTGTCATAAGGAGCTGCTTTTTAGTAAATGCCGCAGTAGGATTGGTAACAGTTAAAGTATTCTAAATGAAGAAGATTCTCATTATAAGAATACTGTGTTTTCTTTTCATTTAGGGAAAGTTATGCTTAGTTAACCAGTGTCTCGAAGGGTAAATCATGCTTACCATGATCGGAGTTGAGCAATAGAGATGGTAGTTACTTATAAGTCTTGAGTCTACATTTCGAGAGATGCTTCTCCCATCTTCAGGTTAATTGACTCTGGACGTTTTCGCTGAATTCATGTTGTAAATTTGCGGACCTCCGAGGAAGTAGGGATCAATTCTGTTGTAGAGGTTGTGCCATGCTTTTTTGTGTCTGTTATGTTAGTAGCGTCAGTATATTTAAAACTATTGAGAAGTAGAATTGGTTTGACGACGAAACTAATACAGATCGATGGTTACATGATTTGTAGAAAGTGAGAATATGGAAACGTGTTTGTTTACTCTGTGATAATTTTGATGCTCAGTATAAAGATAAGTTGAAAGCAGCAGTTCAGATCCTTGATGGATTTGTTTGGTATGGGCTACAGATCTCTACTTGCATCTGGGAAGCTGTAGATGCCGGTATAGCCCAGGTTTTAACAAGTCTGATTGTTGTTAAACATCGTAATTGGCTTGACGACTTATAGATTGATGGTTTGACCATGACAAGTCTTTCTCTGCATCTAAGAGAAAACATTTAATACCTTACTCGGTAGGAGAAGCGTGGGAAAAGGTGACATTATGAAAATATGAAAGAGTGTTTCAGGTCGTTTGGCAGAAGACTGGTTGTCTGATGTAATCCTATGGCAGAGATGACCACCTCGTCAAACCTGAGAGATTGCCATATTATGTTGAGCTATAACCCTGCCCTCTTGATTCTTCTCCATAAACAACTGTCAGAAACTGAGCAACATTGCACACAACTTAAAGAGACGAAGATGTAACTGAAAATGTGAAAGAATTTTCTTTGGATGTTGTAAGTGATGATGGCTATGACAAAGGAACAATTTTTGATATCATGGACGACATGTCAGAATTGCTCGTTTCTTTCTTCTGAATGAAAATATGACTGATTAAGACACTTTTTATTTCTATTTTCCTCTCTTTACTGTATTTTCAATTTTTTCTCACAAACAATGATTTGTCATAGGGTAAACGTTCTCTTTATGTTATGTTGTTTTTTTTACAAGATTTTTATCGTAGTTATGTTTATAAACTGTTTGCTTCCAAAACATTGTGTAAAGAACAGCGTAGTTCTAAGGATTTTGATATCAATGTAACATAGACCAAAGATACATTGCCTTAAAAGAACAAACCTTTTGACTTCAGCCTGAAGGCTTCTTAAACATCAATTACATTTTAAACATCGCTTCTTAAAAAGGAAATCCCATGGGATTTTCCGTATTGGGCACTATACAATTTTTTGTGTCAAAAATACCTGATTGTGTTCTGTTAATTTATCTTCATTCAAGGACTGAACATCCTCATGATTAAAAGCAGCGTAGATGAGCGATTATCAATGCTCATACAGAATTTTTATTTCTTATTTAGTTTCAAGTTTTGTTGCTACTGCTTTCGGATCCTTTATTCAATCATGTAAATATTATGCAGACTATTAGAATACTAATGATCATTAATTGAGGGGTTTGCCTTATAGCTGTTGCATATATAAACCTTTACCAAAAAAATTTCCTAAAGTACAAACGTGATCAAGTTTCGTTAAGAATGACGAATCGTAAAGGATCATAAAATAGCAATGAGTAGATCTATTCCATCATGTACCATCTCTACAGATATTTGTGTCTGATGTGGTTAACTTCATAGGTTTCATCTCGTGCGCGTGGTTTGATGTGTGCTCTGTTGAAACTTCTACAACTGTTTCGGCACTGAATAGGTCTTATCTTGGTCAATCTTTATCACTTCATAAATCTTCCGTAATATTCGTAAGCCATCGCGGTCTGTTTCGGTTTAAACAGCTGGGTTATTTATACACGACGGTCGATTCAGGTCGCGTTCCACATTGAAGTTGACCCACATGTAGTTTTAAACTTTTGCTTTAATGAGCCGATGAGGTATTACATTATATAGAAGTGACTTGAAAGGGCACTAGAACGGATTTGTAAGCACTGAACAGGTTCCTTGTTATCTAATATAATTGGAGGGATGCAAGGCTGGGACGGGCTCTGGGTAGAGCTTCACTTTTATTCATTGTTGCCCAGATCTCTCAAGGAAACCATTTTCAAAGGACAATATGAGAATTTACGCTATACCACAAAGGAATTGTGTCTACGTGGTAAGTTTACTTTTTACTAAAGGCGGCCTGATTTCACACTTAAAGTATGTTTTACGGAGAAATGTTAACTTGTCACCAAGCCAACCCTATAGGCTACAGAGGTGTCATACTTGCGGCATAGTGGAGACAGACAAGCGAAACAACAGTGGTTTATTCTCTTAACAGACATTTTTGGTGCATTGTAGTACCTTTCCATACTATAAACTCTCTATTCGTACTTGTGCTCAGCGTAATTGATGGCCTACCGGGAGTTCATGGAGCTATGCCACCCTTGCGATATTACAAAAAGATTAGATTGGTCGATTTTGAAGAAATAGTTTTGACTTTTGAATGGTAGGGTGAACAAATCGTGAAAAATAGTCTGAGTCTTGCATTCTGTTATAAGCAAAACATTTTTTGAAGTTTTGAGAGGAGAACTTCGCATACCACACAAAGTCAAGCACCCTGCCCTTATTTCTTGGTGTGCCCCTACGCCCTTCAGAATTTCCTGTGTACATCACATTTATCTCAACACTTCAAACTCGCGAATTCCATTTCCTACTGCCCTACGAACAATCGTTGTTCAGTATTTTGAAACTGCGCTTAGTAACGGAGTCTTGCTATACGTTTTCGATACACTGGTCACAGCAATCATTTGGACTAAAGATGGAACACGTTCGAGTATAATTTGCTGTAAATATGAGGAGAAGTACATGTTGCGGCAGGTAACACCTATATGAGTGATACATTGTCGGTTACCGAGTTGCAACCACGACTCGGTAAGATTTTTGATGTCTTGTTCTTCGTAGATATTGGGTAAGTAATGCAGGTTTGCAACAACGTGTTCTAATACTATACTCGAAATTGTTTGACCCTTCACTCCATACAATAGCTTTGACCAGTGTCTGCCAAAAACGTTAACAATATGAATTTGTGATTTCACAAATTGTTCAAGTTCTGTACCACTAATCAACTCCACAAATTGCTCAGCATAGTTATCCGTCATTCTTGGAAACTTTCAGTACTTTAGAGTTTCTATAGGTCCTTTGCAAACAAGGACTCCTTCTCGACGAAGTTATAATGCGGAAATCAATAAATATTTTTAAATCACGTTACATAGTGTAAGCATGGAATGAAGTAGCAGTTGTATTTGTAGACCTGTCAACGGTGATCACACCACACACACCCCTTCACCTTAAGCATGTCAAACTCTCTCTGTGTAGCATCCATCAGTAATCCTTAGATGCAATTATTGTCTAATACAAGTGATACAAGTTATACAAATAATACAAGTGATGCAAGTGATGCAAGTGATGCAAATGATGCAAATGATACAAATGATACAAATGATACAACAGATAGAAGTGATACAAGTGATATAAGTGATACAAGTGATGCAAGTGATGCAAATGATACAAATGATACAAATGATACAACAGATAGAAGTGATACAAGTGATATAAGTGATACAAGTGATACAGGTAATACAAGTGATACAAGTTTTACGTGACACATCACTAGTTATGCTTACTGATAATGAAAGCTACAAATTTTTACAAAGGTTTCCAGAGTAACTTTGCAGCCAGTTGTTGACATAAAGTCATTTACTACCCCTTGCAGAAGCTCGTGATTATAAATTTTAGTATTAAAAGGTGCTTGAGAAGCATTTTCAGAGCGTGATGGTATTGGTAGAGTGGCACTATTCCAGCCGGGTGGCCCTGCGCCATTGACCTGCCTTTCCATCAAACATATGGAGAAGAGTTGCTTTGTTTCCCTTTCCCTCTCCACTTACTTGCGATAGTGAATTGCACAAATAACTAAACTTGGCTCAGAAAGTACCCAAATATGAACACAGATCTAGCTACACCATCAGTTGTATTCGAATGGGTTCTACTCTTCTATTTAGTCATTGTAACAACAGACGAAGGAGCAACAACTACAGCCAAAAGTCAAGAACATGCTAACATGAATGATCAAATTACGGCTATTCCACTATGCGAAACATGTGATTAAACGAGGATCTGTTTTTGAATCATAGACGGCGTAATTTATGTTATCGTGACGCCTCCGCTCTTTTTTTCCGCTTCATAACAAGAAAAGTGAGTTTGTTAAACGATTGCCAACTGCTTAGAAGAAGACTTGATTTCATTGGGAAAATCCATGAAATGTTTGGGGGAACATACATGCATATTTAAATCACCTCCAAACGATAATACTGTTGTAGCTCTAGATATTAGGATACTTCAACTCATCATCGGTACGACCTTAAGAGATTATTATAATATGTACTATCACAAAATAATACCATGATATTTGCTTTTCCCATTGCAACAGCCAACAATGTAGTAAGTTATTTAAGGTGACAAAATGTAAAAAACATCTAAGAGAAGGAGGAATTAAGGGAAACATTTTATTTTCATATTGTTGAAGCATGTTTCTTTTGTTGGACGGGAAGGGCGTCTTCTGCTCTCTATATATATCGTAGAAACAAATTTCACAGGCATATACTATCCTCTCGACAATTCGCCATTGCTTCAATTGAAACCCAATAGACGAAATGCACAGGTAGATATAAGCACTCGCTCTTGTCAAGGCATTTTTTCTTAATGATCTGCACAAACAGTCGTTGGCGTTTAAAGCATCCACTGCAAATCTCCTATTATGAGGAATATGGGTCAGAAGTTTGAATAATTTCCATTTAACTCGATTTTAATTGATTGCAATATCATATTATCTTACTTTACAATCTAATATTACATCCTTATATAATATTAGTACTCAAGAACCTGCTCTTAAAGAACAGAGTACGAAACACTGCCTCACGCAATCTGTAAGACAATTCTTGCATAAGTGAGCTTACTCGTATAACTAAATTTGACGGGTTTAGTCAACAAGGAGCCTTAGCACTGATGGCTTTATTAGATTCCAGTAGTTTACATAATTTACGTAAAATAAACTAAATAAATAAATAGACAAGATAGAGAGGATAGGTGCATGATGCACAAACGAACATTAATGTAACTCGTTTGCCTGGTTTGAACTTGTCTGCGTGGCTAGGCACACAGTGCAATGACCTCAATGATGAACAGTCGGAAAGAAATTGATCAGAGTTGACTAGCTTAAAAGTTTTATCAAGAGGTAAGGAAACGGGTCGACCACAACAAAGGTTGGTTGAGTCCGCTCGAGTCTTTGAAAGAGTGGAATTTAAAGAAAAGTTATTAAATGAAAAGGATTCGTCGATTGATAGAATAGAAGAGTCAGACAGTTATTACGGATGACTTAGAACCAAAAGTAGGAATGTTATTATCCTGAGTCTGTTCTGCTCTGGCAGTTTTACTTTTCTATTAACAGACTCTACTTAAAACAGAATTTTAGACCCGAACGTCAACACGATAGGCATGCTTTTGAAGATAAAAATTAGCTGGTCCCATTTACTTGGTCGGAGTTAATTTTCCACTTACAACTTTAACACTTATTAAGTGTTTGTTTTCATTATAGAATATTTCTACCAGTAGAGGTGTGGTAACCAAGTTTGCTCGTCTGATGACACACTTTTACTGCCCCCTACAAAACTGCGAGCGACTACACACCAAGCATAAAAACTGCAAACATCTAATCAACATATCTCCCAACGTAGAAACTGCAGAAATGCAACCAACACACATAACTAAGAAACTTCATGAATCCATACGAACAGAACTCCATAATAATTGCTCTCAATTATATACGTTCCGCTTGAATTCGAATAAAGTAGGACTCTCCTGCAAAATTGATCTTCCAATTTCAAATTTGTAAAAACTGTCACGCATTTTTACTTCCAAACCTAAAAGACTCCTACAATAATATTTTTGTATAAATTAGGACCTTAATACAGTCGCTACTGAAATACAATGACATTCTATTTGGACATGCAAATAGAATGTCATTGCTGAAATATACCTATAATAATAACAACAGGACGCGCTAGTCAACTGATTTCCTATATCAAGAGAAGCTGCAGTTAACTAGCTTCTACTTCTTTTTCAATAAGAAACAATAAAGCAAAATTCTGGCCAATGAGATTTGTTGTGTATTTAATCATGTTTATTTCATCGTAGTGTTTCATTTGGTTCTGTGAAATAAACTTTGTATGGACGAAGTTTATATTTGCATTCAAAGCTAAGACGCTTATCGTCTATGATGCGCTCATCGCATACTAAGACAAAGGAGACTCTCCATTCAAATATGTAAAATAGTAACTTACTGTCCGATTCGAAATCCATCACCAAAGCAACAAATATGGTTTGATGTCATGCAATCCTGAGTTTATCCTTGCACCGCTGTCATTTCAATTCAACTGTAGCCAGCGTTACAATTTTCATGGAACTCCTCAGAGACTGACAATAAATGTATAATCAAAAGGAGAATTCGTTGGGCAAAAGGGACTGGGCACGACTGCTGAAACGTTACCAGCAATCTAGCAACCATCTTAAATGCGTTTCCTGTTGTTTCACGTACGTTTCCATAACATAATGTTTGCAATGACACTATCGCTAGTTACTGATTATACCACAATACTGCGCCATATATTTGAACAAAGCAATGCCACAGACCTTGAAAATGTATCTTCTCCCATAATTGCGGAACGGTAAGTTGTTTTGGGACTTCCTCTTGACAACAAACTAAGGAAAATTGAAATGGAATAAAAATCTACAAGGAAGTTTAAAAAGGATAGAATGACTTACTTCCTCTTAATTCTAACAAATTGATGAAAGTCGGTCCAGTCGTTTAAGATGGAAGGGATAGCATTTAAAAGATTTTGAAATGATCTTTTCATTATGATCCCAAAATAGAAGTGTTAACTATAGAGTTTTCTAAAGCTAAAGGATAAGAAAAAACAACTGTGAGAAACATCCATTCTAATTGTTGTTTACTGTTTCTATATTGCGGAGGGGGATTATTGAAAGTGTTGATGCAGATGCGGTCTCTGTTTAAAGCTCTAGGGGGTTTAAATAATCCTAAGAGTTGGCACTTCCAACCTACACTGGGAGCTGGGTGCTATTCTGATTTGGTTACCTGGAAATAATACCCCTCCAGACACGAAGGGTCTTATTTCCTAAAGATGCAAAGATAGTTGTTACAATACGCAGCCCCACTCTTTCCTTTGTCCAGAGTCACTTATGCTCCTTAGATCTCCGTTATTAATGCCCGTTCTGTGTTTAAAGTGAGGGTTGGGTTCCGCTCTCTAATCTCTGATTAAAAATACCGGAATACTGGTTGTTTTCTATTGCATGATATTCATTCAAATTCTATTTTGACATTAATTTCAGATAGATCACAATGATAGAGAAATATTTGCTGAAAATGGAAAATAGATATAACTCGCCTCCATACGTATGGTAAATACTAGTATTAGCCCTAATAACGCAAAATACAAACGTTGTGGATGCAAGCACCCCAACCACGAATTACCCATGGTGTTGGCCTAATAAAAAATATATTATACTTCTTTAATCCACAATCATACTTTTAAATAAGTCTCCTTGGTGGCAAAAGGTATTGTTAAGTCCATTTATTTAGCAACTGCTTCCCCAGGAATTCGTCAAATGATAACATATTTATGATAACATACATATTCGTATTTTTAAAGAGAGGGCATACCGAAGAATAATTAGTATTTCGTAAATCATATGCTCATAATAGAATCCATAACTTAAAAACCGGGCCCTGTTCTTCAGTCTGCAAATACGCTCCCACCTTTTAATATGTCCTCCCCTCGATTAAGCCAAATTGTAATTCCCCGAGGGCATATTTGAGGATTAGCGATATACTTCTGAGAAGCAGTTGAGATAATAAGGGAAATACTTCTTTCTATTTTCATATTTTTATCATTTTCTATTTTCATACCTATTTCTACTACCTTATTAGCCATTGAAAAGTGTAACTTGAAAAAGTCTTTCTAATTTGAGCCCAATTGTATGTTTTCTTACATTTCCTTCAGATATTCACTCATATTAAAATAAAATAATCTTATCCAAGTATTACACTGTCTATTGACTTTGGTTACCAAAGCCAAGACATAATTGTGATTACTCTCCCTTCTTTCTACAGTGTTTTTTTTAATCCTTGGTTGGCCATGAATCACTTTTACAAGTCCTACAAATCTAAGAAAGGAAAAGTACCTAAGAAGAAGGAACTACACGAGCAATTTCAATTTAATTACACAGAGTTACCGACAGGTAAGGAAGTAAAGAAAGTTACTATTCACTTGCAGTGCACTTCTCTTCTGCCCTGTTATAGCAAAGAAAACATGCCTATAAAAGCGGTAAATTTGGAGGAAAAAGCCGCAGACACAGACGATCAATTATATTAAATTTTTAAAATAAGAGCTTCACGGACGTCCCTGATCTTCTCAATGATCATAGTATTTTAAACGTAGATACTGGTATCTATTTATATTTTAATTTTTTGAGTAATTATGTCGACTTTTATCATTAAATTTTAGCTTCGTTCTACCCCCGGTTTATACGATTTGTGGAAATTTCCAATCCCCTACTATTTCATAACCACTCCTGGTTTTCGAGAAGATGAGAATGCATAAATGTTTACTGTAATATCTCGTTATCTCGACATCTCGCTAACTCGAGATTTTTTCTTGGTCTAGCTAGATCTTTAAACATTTCCTATATAGTTTACCTCGGTATCTCAACATCTTTATCTCTACGCTCCGCTAACTCGACATAAATTTACAGGTCCCGAAAAAGACTCAACTTTGATTATTTTTGTCAAACTGCCTAAAAAGCATTTTACTGTCAACTTTAGCGCTTTCCCATACCGTTTATCACTATGCGTTAAAAAGGTTCAGAGAAAATAGCTCAATAGGCACACATAAATTTTTAGAGAAAAAATTTGTCATAAACATTTGCTTCCTTTTGCTTTCTAGCTTTATTTCAGCTACATTTTCGGGTGGAAACGCTGAATATTTCTTTTTTATTTCAAAGGAGTTGAACAAGGGTTCCTGCGCCTTAACATCGTCCTCATCATCGTCTTTGAACTCACTATCTGTCTTAGTTGTCCAAGGTAGAATTTCCTCATATGTGAAAGACGTCTGGATAACGCTGGTTTCAGGATCCAAGGCAACCACTTCAGAACCGTTTAAGTCTGGCATACTGCTCGGGATTCCAAAAAGAAAGCTTTTGCATTTCCTGCATGAGATCTGCAAACGGATCGCCGGAATCATCTATCACCATTTCCTGGGCATTTAGATTTTCCACTGACACGAAACAATTTATGGTGGATGCAGCAGCAACCTCGTACCACGCAGTCACAAGAATGGTCACTACATTCAGAATGGAGATAGACGGCAATCCTTTAACGGGGCTGAAAGAATTTTCTAACTTGCCTTCAAGGATATCTCGCCTTGATCCATCGGCTGTAATTTAGATATCGCATTGGGAGGAAGAAACACAAGCCTTGCACATCATAAGGAGCAGGGCAATTATTATGACAAGTGTTGACCGTATTTCGTTCATGAACTATTTGCAAATGTGATTGAAGTAAAATACGAACTGTGTATGTCGGTCACATATTGAGAAAAAGAGCGTTTATTTTCAAATTAAAGTTGAGAAACTCAATGAGGGTAGAAGAGTTTAGCGTTTTAAGTCATTCATTGTAGAAAGTTCACTATTGAGGGGTTTTAACTACTTCTTCGTAACTGACTCCCGAGTAGGAGACAAAGCAAGACGCAAGTGCTTTTGGATTCAGTACTAGCATCATCTAATACCATCTTGTCATTTGTTATGTTCAGCAAACAACTTTTTGCAATATTTAACAACTTTATGTGAAAAAATTGTTTTTGATAAAAAGTCTGCAAAGACATACTGACTAATCCGCTTTAAAGGGAAAGATATAGGGCAAAACGTATAGGGATTGGAATCGAAGAATGATTTTAATTGATATGCTTGTTCTAGCAGTCCCTACATATATTTCCTGCCCCAAATCCCTTCCGTCTGCAATTGTAACTCCGATATTCAGAAATGACGTAAAGCAGTCTTCTTTATTTTTTCGTTTTGATTTTAAGAGCATACTATATTTGTCCTACTCCCTTTCTGTAAAATATGAAAGGTCCTTTATTTCATAACTGACAAAGCAACATTATTGCCTTTGAGTTATTGAGAGGCAAATTTATTTATAAACCAATACCTAATTATTTATTATCATTTTTCTTACAGAGGACAAAGATGAAAAAGAAGAAATTAGAAAAGCACAGAAAGCGAAAACCCCAACTGGATTGTCAGTACTGAAAGCAGTTCTGATTGTGGTCAGTGACGTCGTTGGGGGAGGAATTGTAACTTTGCCATACGCTTTAAAGCAAACTGGTTGGTATGGCATCCCTCTTCTCTTCTTTACCTCCACTATTATGGCATGTTGTGGAATCCTGTTATCTGTCTCATGCTCAGAAACTATGCGCAGAAGCACAGAAATCAAAGAGAGAGCGACGTTTCGAGACCCATATCCGAAACTCGTGGAGTTTGCCTTTGGACAAAAAATACGATTTCTCTTTTCGATATTGCTGCATATTTCGCTTATTTTCTCCTGTGTGGTAGCAGTGTTACTAATTTCAACAAACATCTCTGGATTATTACCACTTCCTTCAACTGCAATAACAAAAGCAGATAACATTCGACTGTGGGTCTTCGTAACTTCTATCTTGATACTGCTCCCATTGACTTTGATGGGCAGTCCCAAGGATTACTGGGCAGTCGCTTTAATAACATTTACCGAGAGTGTAATAGCATCTGTTTTTATCATGGTCAATGTAACAAGATTGTATTACGCAAAACATGTAATTCAGTGGACCTCACCATCCCTTGAGTCAATGGCACAAGCATATGGCACTATTTTATTCTCTTTCAGCGGTATATCAATATTTCCAACCCTTCAAAACGACTTGAGGAAGCCAGAATCATTTTACAAATCCATTGTGATTGGCTACAGCATGGTCACGGTTATCTATATTACAATACCTGTTGCTGCGTATGTATTACTTGGGGATACGTTACTTCCAAATCTATTTGACACGTTTACACGTACGGAGCTTTATCAAACTTCCATGCCATTTAAGATATTGAGCTTGTTTGCACAATCATTAATTTGTGCTCATTTAGTTGGAACTTACGTTTTTAACATAAATCCAGTCAATCTCCATCTAGAGGACTATATTGGTGTACCAATCGGTAAGCATCACTAAATTCTCTTCTTATTCCGTTAGATAAATTATAGCTTGACTAAACGTTGGTTATTGATCTGGCGTCTTCTGAGTCCTAACACAACTCGCCTTTTCAAGACGGTCGAGATACCTATTGACGTATTGACGCACGGCCTTAATTTGTATTTATGTCGGATCTGGGTTGTTTATGTTTTGATAGAGTAGGTTTTGCGTTTACGTCACCAGTATGATATATGTGAAGGATTCACTTCAGAGTCGCCATTATTTTATTGGGGAAGAAAATAATGTCAAGTTAGTACGTGTTACTTGAGTGGAAATTACCTAAGGGTCATCATTGTTCAATTTGATAGTCTGTTAAACGTCTTGCATATGGAATGGAGTTGCATTAGAGTCAACAATGTTTTACTACGCGAGGTTCGATCTGGGGTCGACAATATTCTATATGGGGCTCACGGTATGCTTGTTGTGTCAGAAGGGAGTTGCGTATAGTTCATCAATGAGCTATTGGAATATTGAAAGTTCTAGGGTTACCAATGCCTCTTGTAAGTGGGAGCCACGTTGGAGTTAGCTAATATTTACTTCCGTGGAAGCTAACAAAGCCATGAAATGGCCGAGGGGTAATACCTAGACTCCATTTGCAAGACTTAGAAAAACTCTATTAGAAACAAATACCAGTTAAACAACCTGACATTATAACCGTTGCAAAGTTGAAACGTCAACCACGTTAGACATTTTCTGAATGATTTACGACCTGAAAAATTCGACTGTATACATGTTCACTTAGTACTAAGATAGTGTGCACCCAGATGATTACCCACTAAATGGTGCGTCACTGAGACAGTCCCACGAATTTACCCTTCGCATACTAGGAAGAATCATCTTAACATATTTGCCATTTGATATGACCACAAATACTGCGGTAGGTAGTTGCTTGGGTGGTACCTGAGTGGTAGTTTTATCGATGGTATTTTGCTGAGGTGTTACACGTCTTGGCTGCAACATTATCGTCGATTGTTATTCTTGACATTGTTAGTGTTGTATCTGTTCTCCTCCGAGTAAGAATTGCTGCTGTTTACACCCTTATTGTAATTTGTTTATTTGGATAACATATGTGTATGATGGTGGCATTGTGGAGGTGGTGGCATTGTGGAGGTGGTGGCATGGTGGAGGTGGTGTCATTGTGGAGGAGGTGGCATTATGGAGATGGTGGCATGGTGGAGGTGGTGGCATTGTGGAGGTGGTGGCATTGTGGAGGAGGTGGCATTGTGGAGGTGGCGGCATGGTGGAGATGGTGGTAGTGTGGAGGTGGTGGCATTGTGGAGATGGTGGCATGATGGGGGTGGTGGCATTGTTAAGGTGGTCGTATGGTGGAGGTGTGGCACGGAGGGGGTGATGGTAGACAGGCCAGATGCGTGTTGGATGCTGTTAATAGTTGGATTCATATTTTGCATTGTATGTCCATGAAATCAGACAGATGAAGTCAACTTCATTTTTATGCTATTAATTTCTTTTTGGCTTTGGTTTTATTTTAATCAGGCTAACAGAAATGTCTCTCTACATATTTTTGACATGTTATACCTGTATAATTAGTCTTTATTTTCTGGGAGAGATGGGATTGGGAGTGGCTACGTCTGATAGTACAGGACAGAGAGATAGCTAGGTTATAAAAATCACAACGACATTTTATTAGCTGGCAACAACAACAAAAATATGTGTTATTAAAATAAGGTAAAAATAATGAATAAGTGTGTAAGTTATAATGCATATTGTGAAATGTTTTAAAACTATAGTACTAACATTTTCATCTAACTGTTGCATGGGAGTGATATGATTTTGATGGATCTTTTATTCTTTTTTCTGTTGTAGAATTTTGTTGGCAGCGTGTCGTATGCAGAGCATTTATAGTTACCATCATCACAAGTATGGCCCTTGCCTTTCCAAATGTGACAATTATGCTGCCTCTGACCGGTGGCATTTTTATGACCTTACTCTGCGTAGTGGTTCCTGTTGCATGCTACTTGAAGCTTCATGATGGAATTGCCAATTTACCATGCGGAGTGTTGATACTTGTTACAGTCATGGTTGTGATTGGTGCATTGCTGAATCTTGCCTTTGAACTGAAAAAGATGTTTACATCATGACACGTGCCACCTTCCTTTGTATAGCATTATGTTACAAACGAAAAAGAAACACCGTAATATTTTGATAAGCTGCTTTATCAAAGCAGTTACGGTACTTTTTAAAATCGCCAATTACCTGGAATTTTAGTTCTTGGGAAACTATAATCTTGGAATCTGTACGTTCACACCTATAATACAAACAGCAGTTACATAGATGTCCATTGCTCTTCACTTCTTTCCTCGAGGTGGTCAACGTCCAGACATCTGCTGACCGACACACTAACATTGACTCAGGCACAGTTCAATATCGATAGCAGACAACGATATAAAATGAAAACAAACTAATTTAGACCCATTCTCTTTCTTCTTAACATTAAATAGGTTCTTTATACTAGAGTAAATAACCAACATTGGTCTTGTGTACTTAGTGTCGTAAAAATTGTGCAAAGTGTGATAGTAAGTTATACACTCCCCCAATCTCACAACAAACATAATCCTATCGACGTTTTTGGTTTCCTTCCCGAAGAGCTGCTATATATTTTGTACAGCCCATAACTATCTGTATACAGCACTTTAAATGACCAAGGCATTACGATGTGATAATATACAGGCTCCTAAGTTATATACTAACACGGCAACGTATAATTGATGTGTTGAAAATAAATGCCTGGACAAAAATATCTCAAATTTGAGTGTATGGATACTACACTTGTTGCCTTGCATCTCCTAATACAATTTCATTCTTTTATTACTCTCATACGCGAAACGTTTCTCAAAGTAGAATACCTCAGTTTATTTTCCCGACCACTCAAATTGTTTTAACTCTTATTGCTACTTTAACATTCTTCACGAAAGGCTAGGGACCTAGGGACGGGTAGGATTCTGGTGTCCACAAGAAGCCTCCTGCTGAATTAAAACCCAATATCTTATAAAGTTTCAAGCACACACAGTTGCATATAGAGTCACAAAACAGCTTCCTTCTTACCCAACTTAATCTCTCCCTGTTGGCCGTTACTCCACTCCTTCACGGAATAATTGACACAAAAGTATCACTTTCTTCATATTGAGTTTATGTAACAAAATACATCTTCTACGGCATTGTATAGGTTACCGAACATCTATCACATGTCTTATCAACAGGTTTCAATACTCCGTTCGGCAGTTTTGTACCTTCTCTTATATGAAGTTTCCTATCCCTTCTTTCATACTCGAGAAGACATCAAACGTTTGAAAGGAAGCCTTCAGGGTTGTACATCTGTAACTATAAAATTATAACCTCAAAAAATTTTCAACCACAGTGATCCCTATATGTTATTAATCAGAAACAATAGTTAGGATAGAGTATGATAAAAATTGCAAATGTAAATACCTAAATTGACCCCTATTCTTGGTTGAATCAAAAGAGGTAACAAGTACATCATTTACAAGCGTGTTTACAACACATAAACATCAACAATAATTTTGATGAATATCATTCTGTTTTTATCTTGTTTCTAGAGGGAGGTTTATTCGGCTTGGAAGCTTATCAGAAAATTGAAAATTTTTATCATGGTCCCTGCATTTGCTAGGGGTACTCATCCGCAGGCGCGCTAATTTAGTTATTTACAGTAATTTTAGAGTACAGTTCTCGGTGATACTTAATGACGAAAACTTGTAAACAACCTTATTAATTTTTACAGATGTAGAAGAAATATACTTTGCGTCCTTACAATTGTACCGATGGTTTGTTGTTCATTATTACTCATCATTTCCTTGATCCTGTTGAATACTGTTGTACACTCACAGTCTAAATAGACTTTATTAAGAATTTTTTGTCAAGCAAGGTCAACAGATAATCTAAAGAAAATTCCGAATTCTTACTAGAAAAGGGGGCGTATTTCCATTAGGATAAGATCTATGGCATTCAAATATGTAACTATCAGTTTGTACATCATCATTATCATAATCACCATTACCACTCCCATGATGATTTTTTTTTTAACTTCATTGCCATATATTTATTCTGTAACTTTACAGAGAATTCAGCTTATACGGTGTACATATCATTCTCACTGTTTTCACACATTACGACGGGGACAGCAAGATTTTAGAGGAGTGGAACTAGTACAACAACAGTACAAACATTTGGCAACAATGTCTACAAGGTCACTTTGAAGATTTCTATATTTACTTTCTTTATACTCCTTCGAGTGATTTAAATTTGTTTCAAAGCAGAATGTAAGTTCTACAACAGTTACGATATTGCCCTCCATAAAGCTCTCGATGTCTGGCCGTAAAGACTTGAATAATAAAGCTGGATTCCGATAACCAGGGAGGTCTACAAATTGTTGAATAATAATAATAATAATAATGATAATAATAATAATAAGCACATCATCATCATTACCATTAATCATAATCAACACCGTCATGGTCACAATTATCATCTCCATAATCAATATCATCGTCAACGTCATTATCATGGCCATCATCTTCACCATCATCATCACCAACATATTTATCAGCATAGTAAACACCAGTATCATAATAAACATCATTGTCATCATCCTCATTAGCATTCTCATTCTCATTGTCGTCGTCTTCACCATCAGCATCGTTATCGTCATCACCATCATCATCAACATATTTATCAACAGAGTAAACACTATTATCATAATAATCATTATTATCATCATCGTCATTAGCTTTCTTATTATCGCGGACATGATAAACCAACTATTGTGTGAGGGTTCTCCATTAAAGCTGATTACAGGGAAAATGTTAAGAGGGTCAGGTTTCTACCCCACGATTTTGTCCCTTTTATGACTCAATATATACTTTCGTTGTTAATTAAACCGATGTAAATCAAAGTTAAATGAAAATTTACAGACTTTGCTGACATACTCTGGATGGAGTAGGTAGCAAATTTAGACACAGCTCAAATAACAGGAATGACGGTACTTTAGTGACACCGCGCAATCTGATTCCGGGGAACTATTGCTATAAACTCCCATTGATCAGGATGCCTTGTTTTGGGGGAACTTTCAATATTTCCGTAACTCTCAGTGTTTCCAGTATTTCTGGGTAGAGTAACTACTCCACACGCATTCATAGCATTGTCACCGACATCAGAAATATGATAGTAAAAACAACACCAGGAAGGTTCCGGTTAAACGCCGATGAGGAAGCTTTTAATAGGACAAGGCTTTATATTATAGTGAGACAATTTTCATGTGTGTATTCGACTCACAGCAAGATTTTAAAATTGTTGTAGAGGTCTTTTGTCTCTTTTATCAGAACATGTACACTTGAAAACGTCTCGCAATATGGTGAAACAATTTCCTTTTCACAGTCTCCTTATTAGGGTCTTACATACATATCATTGTAACAGACATCATAATATTAAATGACACGCGAGGGAAACTGACAAACAGGCAAATAGATAATAGGCACGTAGATTAGCAGGTAGGGTAGATAGACGATCTTGTCAAATATGTTCTTTCTTTTACACAATTCTTCCTTCCTTCCCTCTGCTGTATGCGCTTAGATTGAACAATAAGACACAGAAACAGAAATCATGACTTACGGAGAACCTTCTTGAGAGCACTTATCAGGCAGTCTGTCTGCTTGTAGGTCGGTACTATTTCTTGTGCAAATTTTGAACTATGAACATCTGTGGTAAAATAAATTTTCCAGAATCGCTTTTCCAGATCTGTTGTGACGACGGAATCAGCTGCAGAGGCGGCAATTACAGAGCCAATAACTTACAACAATTTGCAATAAATGTCATCTTCATGTTAGCGCAAAAATAACCAGACTGGTGCAATCTTGTAGTCTCCGATACCTAGAGCTCACAATCACCACTACCCAACCCAATGACATTGAACCTCCCACACCCTTGAACGCCTTTCCTCATTACGTCTCAATAACAAGTAAGCCCTTGCTGCTCTTATTTTCATCCATGAAAGCTATAGTATGCAGCAACATAATTATGACATCTGTCACATAAGGAGTTCAAGGGAGAAAAAGTCATCGAAATCCATCATCTGTCAGTTTATTCTTCTCGTGCGTGTTTTTTAACACATTATTATGCCATTTCTTCTCATACAAATAAGCATGAAAATTACCATTACATTTTCATATATGGTACATCTTTGCGTTCCGTATCAACTAAGTTCTCAACCTTAACGTCCGTTAAACATAAACTAAATTACAAGCACACATAGAAATATCAACTTCTGATCTTGAAAAATTCCTACTTTACCAAAATTCATACTTCACAACATTGAAAAATCAGTGTAGGGTAGAAACAATATTGCAGATGACGTAAGACGAACGGGTATCTGCTGGGTCTACTCCTACCACGTCGTGGCTTATCGGGGAAACCTTAGGGTTACCTGTATCTGTTTCAACATATATGGCTATAGCTACCCTTTGCTCTTTTCGATTACCATCATCTTCCTTAATAGCTTTGCTGGGATGGTCGGATAGGGCAGAAATTAGAATAGACTATTCTGTCACATACTCTTCTGTACCTGAAATGAGGGGCCAGCGGGGAAATTGGGGCGTTGCAAAGTTAAGCACGTTGTTGACGCTTAATGGGGTACATAATTGCGTAGCGGACATTTAATGGCTTTTCCTAGAAGAACAATAAAATTCAGATGATCCTCCTTGAAATACTAGTATTCAAACTTGATTTACAAGGTGATGCAAGTGCCAAAAGGAGTCTTATGCTGCATTTAGCACAGAGGTGATAAATCGCTCTTTATCAACCTCATCATTGAAGATGATGATTCATCTACTAAAACGTCATTAGAAATTTCTACACACAAATGTACAAAGAATCCGTCTATACCAATAGTGCTGGTCGCGTAATCTGAAGCATCTCATAAGCAAAAATACGTACACGATCTTGTATACATTCCTTACAGGCATTAACTTTCCCGGCTAGCTATCAATAATGTGTGCTCGTCTGAAAGGGGATGGGGAAACAAGCAAATATTTATGTATTATGGAAACGGCATATTCATTCTTTCTAGCTTCGAAATGAAGCTACTCGTTGTCTCGTTGCTTTTAAACATTTCTTGCAACGCTAAAAAGTATCTCACCAATTGGATTTACCATTTTACACTGGCTGTCAATTTGCATAGATTATAAATCTATGTCCCCTTGTACATAGAAAGACAACGAGTTATAAAACAACGAAAACAAAGAGCACGAGGATGGAGATGCTTTATTGTTAATCAATATGCATTTAGGGTTTATTCGCCCCAGGATTGTGAGGTCCTAGCCTTAATCCCGCTGACTTCAATTTCTTCAACAATTTCATACCACCATCTTCACACTTTTCTTCTCATGTTTAAAGACATATCGCTGTACATGGTCTAAAGATCAAGATTGGGTAAAAAGCTAAGAAAAGAAAGAGCCAAGAGATAAATTGATGAATGCTATTCTTCGATAAGAATAACTCACTAAACTTCCATTACTGATCACGGTATTCTGTTTTCATCACCATTACCACAAAGCACGAGCTTCTTGCTCTGCGTCCTCAGGTTGCAAGTAACCTTTATCCTAGGCCAAAGTGCACGGGTGCTCCCTCTAACCACTTTAATTCATTCACCATCAACATGACCTATTAAATCGGAAACTGAATACGAGTTCATGGCTTCTTGTGACGCAGAACATCTGATACTATGGCGTATGACATTTCGTACATCAATTCTATACGAAACTGCCAGACAAAATACTAAATGTCGTTCATACTAAGGTATACTAATAAATATCAGAGGAACATAATGTTTACCAAATATCAAAATTATCACCCTCATCCAGTTACAATCGGGGTTCTCACATTCTAATTCATTGATAACCCATTGAAGCTTTAAACACTGTATCGACCCCCTAGCTCCTAATTACAGGGAAACGAGACCGATGCCAAAATGATAATAATGATGATGATGATGATGATGATGATGATGATGATGATGATGGTAAGGAGAAGGAGAAAGAGAAGGAGGAAAGGCAATAGCAACGGAAGTGGAGTAGGAGAAGAGTACTAAACGGCCCCTACGATTCTTTGTAAATCTTTAATAAAGTAACTTTGCATAGCTTCTAATAATGTCAAAAAACCAATTTGCAGGAGCTCATAGTGAACTGCCATGATGTATATGAGGCAGAAAGAAAGTCGTGGGTGGTGTGAAGGATTTAAAAACTTCATTCAAGTCAATGCAGGACGGAGAAAGTAAAGCCTATCGTATAGGCCCTAGCATGAAGTTGCGAGTAGGATAGGATTATGTCAAATGGCAGTGTTAAAAGTGCTGCGGGAAGACGTAATCAAAGAAAGATATAATGTTGGAATATCAAAAATGGATATATAGCTTAAAAATGTAATGGTATATAGAAGTATACGGATTGTCACTCATTATTATTGAGACTTAGCAGTTGCATTCTTCATTGCCCATTCCACCCCAGCACATGTAAACATGCACTGACCGCCTTTCAACTCCCTTGCTATTCCTAAGCCCCTTGATTGGTTCAATTGGCTAATGGAGGTCGATATCAATTACTGTGAGAACCCCTGTTAATAAAATTGTTTACAAATGACCATAGGAAGTACACTTAGGACAACAAAATTTACAAACTCTGCCATTACAAGAAAAAATCTTCCCATTATAAAATCTTCTTAGTTCTATTAACAATTTCTATATTGGTACCTAATACATAATAATCACACGTCAGAACTGTATTTTCAAACGTAATACGAATTCATTAAGAAAGACAACTGATGATAAAAATAAAAGGACTGAGTCCTACTCTTAAATAAAGTTTTGCCAGAGCGCCATTTTATTGTACGGCACTGGAATTACAGGGAATATTCGCCCATGAAACCAAGATCTCGTTTGATGAGCTAAGTACATCACTGTACCATTCACTTCGTACTAACTGTGTCTAAGCTACCGTAAAGACCTATACCATAGCTAAGCACTTCCGTTACTTATTTAATCTCGACAATGACGGCCTCGATTTGTGAAGGGTACAAGCTACTGTCATAGGTTGTAATCTATGGGTTACGCAGTAAGGGGAAGGGGGACTCTTAAAGCTCTCCTAGCATTTTCTTTGCATAACTGCTCTTCGAAATCTTGTATTTCTGAAATTTTGACTTTCCCTTTGCACCTCTTGGCCGGAAGAACATGATATCCTGACAATGTTCAAATCTGGAGTTCCTCCCTTACCACGCCCTTTAAAAATGATAGTCCAAATTCTCAGTTTCAAATATGTTATGCTTTCTTCGAACATTTGAATCTGAAACACTATTTCGCAACAACTCTAGTTGTGGATGGAAAACGTTGTGTGTCTCACCGTGGCAAAAGTGCTTACATCAGCATTTTAAAATAATTTATTTACATGAAGTAGGATCATTAGAGGTTCAAACATGTGCTGTGATAGCACAACAACATAGTTTGACCACAAAGTTGATTAAGATCGAAACGTGGAGGATGACATGGAAATGGAGCAAAAAATTGCATTTGCAAAATTACTCAAACTACTTGCGTGCCGCATTTAAATTGAAAGAAATGCTCACTGATAGAATACCGTAAGAGTATTTTTTACCTCAACCAAGGTCACGTTAAAGTGGTTTTAAAATTTTGACTTTGCTTATTTTTTTCACGTACCTGTTAGATAAAACATGTTATAACATATCCAAAACGCAAAATTTGCTACTCAAATTAGCTTCAATATGTTTTATTACGACTGCAATAGAACCAAGTTTCAGTTTTCAGACCTTAAAACGTCTTTGAAACATTGTGGGATATCAATGGAGAGTCTAAAAGCCCTCCCCCCTCCCCGTATAATAACGCACGTCTCAAGACTCTGTACAAAAAATAAGGTTTAAACAAGTTTGAATGGCTTTTGAATGTACGAAAGGTAAACCCTTCCGACTCATTCACTTAAGTCGATCGACTTTAGACATTTTGACACATCCTTCACACTCTTTAGGCATTGAAGTTTAATTTCAGAGCCTACAACGTCGACCGAACTTAGCGAGTCAAGTGGTAGAGCCTAACGAAGAAAAGCTAAGACAAATAGAGAGCAAATATGTGCTATTGTTTCACAACTCACAATTTCATTCAGCAGTTAAACTCTTGGGTCACAAAGTTTAAGAGAATATTTTGTTTACACATGTTTACACAATGATTGCCTCCGTATTGGATTTAAACTAGTCCATCTTTATTCGCTAATAATTAAAAGGATCGGAATCGTCTAAACATCTCAAAGATTAATCGTCATAAAACAAACGCTGGTGATCAATTATAAAAGAATAATGTCAACAAGAACGTATGGCCTGCTTGAAATGTAAAGGATGAAGAAATAACAGGTCAATTTAATGCAATGCGGGTGTAGTTAATCAGTTCTAATACGCCCTAATATGTAAAGTTAGAGGCCCGTTTAGGTCGTTGGAATAGTCATGTGACAAAACCAATGTTGACGAGATGACTGTTCTTAGCGAGTCAACGCAGCTGCTGTTGATGGAAACTTGTAAAGCACTTTCTTGTCTGCTCCATTAAGAAATCCTCAGCGGCTATTACATATATACCGATATTCCTTGTATGCACACAGGTGTTTTAACGTTTTCGAAGATTTGGAATTCCCTTGAGTAAGAAACCGTTTAGTTACTCCATCTATCAAATAATCATTACTGGACCACGAATGGTAACTCCAAACCAGGGGCGGGGGAACAGCGGGGTCAGCGGGGGCCATGCCCCCTAAAGATTTGCCAAATCTCTTTTTTTTCCGTGACCACTTTT
>JAAAKL020001017.1:0-32500 GCA_010016065.2 Carybdea cf. marsupialis auct. non (Linnaeus, 1758) | reverse complement strand
AGGTTAGTAAATTAAAACAGAGATAAATCTTACGTAGTTGCTATTGAAAACCGTAGTAGGAATTTAAAACTTGATGACCTGTCATTCTATCTCATTTCAATAGAATAGAGGCACTGAAGCCTATAACAGAGTAACTGAAGAGAACTGAAGAGAACTGAAGAGAGCTGAAACGAACTGAAACCAAAGAGGCAGACCACTTGCGGTATTCATCATATTCTTTAGCAAGCTTGCGCTGTGAAGGTCACAAAGCCTATCCCCGAGCAGCTTTTAATAAAGATGTTTAAGAGAGTAACATGAGTGAGAGGGCACATTGGCTCTAAAATCCTGTCTGACGGCCATGTCTTTCATCATTACGTATATTCTCATGTAATAACTATTTAGTACTTAGAAGCTTAAAGGCCTGAATAAAAGAACTAGTCTTGATATTTTGATACTCTCTAAATCTTGAACATCCATGGAATTGGAAGAAAGTTAGAGAAATCGAGAATATAAGATATATAGAGTTGACTGTAAAGTTATTGAAAATGTGTTGCTTTGGTGGATGCTTGGTAACGAGATGCAAATACTTGAGACTTCAAGAAGTCCAACAGAAAATTCTATATTATATGGGACTGGGCCACTTCGTTAGGAGAATTATTTAAAAACAAAGCCTGGTACGGTTTTATGCTATGTAACTATAAACCGAATCTAACAACATAACAGGAACAAAAACAGACTACTGAATTAAAAGGGAAGCCAATATGTAATGTTTTGAAGCTTTACGATAGAAATCAGACCTTAGTTTAGTGGATATGAACGTTTATATGAATAAATATACAAATGAAAGCAAGCTTCGGTCACAAAAGATGCTGGTGATCAGAGGAATAAGACATTTATAATGTGTCCTATTATTCCACGTTATGAGTTCAAAAAAAGTGGCAAACAATTTGATTCCTACGATTATAAGTTTTAACAGACTTCCCTTACTATTATCACTGGGCCTACTTATTCAAAGAGACAGAAATTGGGGCGACGGAACCTTTAGAAGCCCGTCGGATGGAATATACAAGGACATGCGTAATGAGTACCTGAAGGCTAAAAGTGACTGCGGTCTATTTGGCCATTTTCACGATGTTGCTAATGCTCAGCTAATGTAAGAGTTAAGCACTCATACTAGGAGATCAAAGGGAGAGTGCGCTACTACTATTCCAGACCCATCCACAGAGTTGTTTACGTCACGTTTAAGCCGAATCTCAGGTCTGCTGCATACCTCTATATGCAGATTTTTCTATTCTAAACACATACAATTTGAAACCTAGGTATGATAAAGGGCAGAAAAGGAAGTATCTTCCTCAATCATATCACTACAGAGCGACAGGAGATGAGACGATGAGACCTGATACGACATCATGGGAGTCTGCTGTACTAGCCCTTAAACTATGTTATTCTTGCCACTGTCTGTTCAAGGTGCTGTTGAAAGACTTTGCATAAATCAATAGAAGTCTTTCAATTTCTGAGAATAAACAGATCTACGTTAATACTATTAGACGCGCCCTTCTGCAAAATTGGCTTGAGCAAAATTGATTGAAATATTAAATTAAAGAAGACAAATGCCGCAACAGAACTACAGACGGAGTATTGTCATACCAGGGGCAACTACTTCGATTCGGTTTTTACTTCCAGGAGTCAGTACACGGGGGTGCAATTTTAGTATTTAGTTTACAACAGTCTTAATAAATATGGCGAAAGGTTCGAACGGAAAATTAAGGGTCGAAAAAACCAAAGACAGGTATCACCATCCAATAACAAAATGAGTCCATATGGAGGGTGCGATAGTGTGGTGATGTTTGCAAGAGCTTTCTTTTACAAGTTATCAACTGGGGTTCGATCCCAACACACCAGAGGCGGGTAGGATAGTAAGTATAACGGATTATAGTTAAAATACTCTTCAAACGTTACTTACGACATTTAAAAGAAAGCTGCAAATTGTACATTTTCTGCGCCTCACATAAACCTAAAATATAATGAATATTTGTATACATAGTTGTATACGAGAACGATGCTGGACGAATCAGATGGGATACGATGTGACTTGAAGGCAATTCATCAAACTGCAAAAAAGAGATATAAGTACCTGACAAAACTATAGAACTTAAGTATAGACTTAGGGCTACGCGATAAAGTTTAGCATGGGGTTTGATGCCAGGTTAAATTTGGGGGTAATAGTAACAGTGACGATGCCAGAGGCTCTAAAGATAGTTGAAGTGTATATGTTAAACTAAAGTGAGATTTAGGAACAAATAATCATAGGGGAATGATAACAGTAAAATTAAGCATTTTGGTAAGGTTATTGCTCAAGCAAATACTAGGTAACACTACTTAACTATATTGTAAAGTTGACAACTATAAGGGGAAGCGCTTGGATTACAGCAAAACAGCAACAATTAGTTAATGCTAAGCTGAACATTTAGCTATAGATCAACTAACACTCTGAAGAATCATAAAACTAACACCTTTAGATATGTGGTGAGGTTATCCCCATGAGTTAACTTTATGCTAAGGCCGATACTATGTAGTACAGAGAGAAGGTCTAATGCTAAGGTTAGCGCTAAATTGATAAGTCATTCACTATCATAATTCAAGCAGAGAACCTGAAGCAACCTGTTTGATTTACGCAACATTGATACAGCAGTAGCAGAGGACACGAAAAATGTCTGTGAAGAAGTGCTAAGAACGACTTTCCTATGTTAACTAAACTTTCTGCCATCTGTGATCAACCGTGTCTTCATAAATACCACGAAAGGTAAGGAATAACGTAAACGTATCGAGACTTTCCCTTCATTCAGGGTCTGAATGCAAGCTTCAAGATTTTCTGATGAACAAAGTTGATGACTAACCCCAATCAGCTTGCCAGACCATAGAGTCGTGACGTTGCTTGCTATTCTCGATCCCAGTTTCCCAGCTGCAACATCTCAGCGACACCAAACATTCAGAAGAAATTAGATTAAATCTGTATTTCTTATCTGCATCATTGTAACTAGTCTCGTCTATCAAATACTTTAGCACTTCGAACAGGTAGGAATCTGGTTTAAGTCCATTAAGCCCGAACAAAAGGAATATCATCAATATTAAATCAAGGTACTTTATTACATGCCTACAAACACTTGAATGACTTTGCTAGAATATATTGGAAGTGCTTCTAAAAGCAAATTATTCATAAAGAAGCATGATGCATTTTTGGCAATTATAACTATGTATTTATATCTTTCAGACATGCAAAACAAAATTAAATTATTATCAGCAATATATTGGAGTAGCAACAACACCTTTTCCCTCCTACTTCTGTTAGCCCATGTAAAATAATGATCATAATCACCCTCATCATTATCATCACCCTCATCATCATCATTATCATCACCCTCATCATCATCATTATCATCACCCTCATCATCATTATTATCATCACCCTCATCATCATCATTATCATCACCCTCATCATCATCATTATCATCACCCTCATCATCATCATTATCATCACCCTCATCATCATGATCACTATTATCATTGTCATCATCATCATCATCATCATCACTATCACCATCACAATCTTCATTCCCTTCATTATGATAATCATACTCATTGTTAATGCTAGTGAGATTTGTTGAAATCGATCTGTCAAATGGCCGGTTTAACTAATGCACTGTTTAGTGCAATGTTTGAGTCGGCGGTTTTGGAGCCAGAGCTTGCAGAATCTATCCAGATCTGCGCCGTTGGAAATTATATTTCTTCAAGCCCCCAAAACATGTTTCAAGATATTGTAACTTAGTGAGTCACTCCTGTGTAAATATCCTTATGGTTTCTATTCAGTCACAATCATCTTCATCACTATGGTCGTCATCATCATTGCCACCATTATCATGATCACTGTCATCTTTATGACAATTAGCATTAGCACCACGATCATCATCATAATCTTTATGGTTATCGTCATCATCATCATCGCCACTACCATTACCACCAACACCATCATCATCATCATCATCGACATCATTATCTATAATTATCTTACAACATAAATACATACTAGGTATCTGCACTTCTTTTATATTCTTCTTTGTGTCCTCTTCTTGGTCAGATCGATAACGAGGTAAACTACTCACTTCAAACTCATATTTAATGCCAGGTTTTAATCCCTTTTTTTCAAACCAAGTAGTCTACAAGAAAAAGGAAAATGTGTTCCTCATTAACGATCAATAGGAAGCTAACTTGAATGTATACGACAGGGTGATGATCTTGAACACAGAGCTAAATATAAACATCGACTTCACAGCATCGTCACCAAAAGGATTTTCATACTAAAACGGATGACTGCCTCCACGAAGTAGAATCTTTTTCTGCCTCAAAATTCAGGCATGCAAACTCAATTTAATGAATAAACGCTATACCAATGCTTTGTAAACTGCCTCAGCTTCTTCTCCCTGTTAACATGCTCTCACAAATACTGGCATAATGCAGACAAACATGATAAGCTTTCAGAGTGATGTCACATACCAAAGTATGAAATCGATCTCTGGGCTAAAACAGGGCAGTACCAGGTGGTGCTTCAAGTGCGGCATTCAGCACACAACTTGTTGATACTCAATTTACAATCTTTTGACGGTTACAATTCCCACTCTGGCCACAACGGCCACAAATGTTGAATTATAGTCACAAACCTATTGTTCTCCCCACCGCTATCAAACGGCTTCCGGTGTCCTTATAGAAGGAGACTGTGCACCAACTAAAAGTCAATTGGAGTCTACGAATGGACTTTGTTATGATGTAGTAACTGTGGGCACTCTTCGCTCCATTTCCTTGTTGATTTCCAGAATAAATTTAAAAGAAAATGATGTTATCTCCCCCTATTGATGACAGGGTCACGACCTAAAATCGGAACTTGATTTGGTTCGTTGAAAGCTATGATAAACAATAACACATGGACAAGATGAAGCCCAATTTCCAAGTAACTTGTTATAAAAAATAGTGTGAATGTGAACAGTGACAACTAAAAGAAGACGATTTAATCACAACTGTTTTACTCTTTAACGCTTTAACGTACTGCTAAGTGCTCATGTCCACTCTTAGAATGCCTCGAGTTTCTTTGCTCTTTTTCAATCTACTTCAGTAACGAAATTAAATCTCTACCTTTGAGAGTAACTGTATGCATGCCTCGTCGATATGATGTAAAGAGGGTGACATCGATGTTGTTTCAATCTCGTAGCCCCATAAGGCTGGAAGTCCTGTAAACGAAAAAACAAAGCTATGACAAGGACAAAAAACTTTTATCGAAAATATGAAAGGATTGCATGCAGATTTCGACATTGACACGAGTCTTTTAGATTAGTCCTTGTTCACTGCTTACCCTGGTACAGCAGGAACGATCGCGAGTGCGACGGCTTTAAATGGGTTTTACTCTTCCCAGTTGCTTAGATTATGGTTAAAAGAGTATCAAATCGATATCTTAGGAAAGAAGATGCAAGTATCACATTTTGTTTCAAATAGCAATGAACTTAACTTCTTACCGCAACGCTAACTTATATCATTTTCGTATCAATACAGAAATTTTGAAAATGAAGAAAGTTAACCGCAGGCAGAACATGGTGCATTTGCCGGGACCTCTTTTCTCCAAGCATGAAAAACTAATATGCACTGCTCCTTTGCTTCATTCTTGAAAAACAAGAATCTTCCTCTGAACAAATCAACTAAACTTGCTTATCTTTTTCATAAACCTTTTAACCATTTATACACATTTACAAATATTAACTGATCATGACCTTCATGACCCTATCATCTTAATACGACAGATAATGACACTAGAATTAGAGATATCTGTTTTCATTTTCCTAAACGCCTTCCTAAACTGCTAAATTACTAAACTACTAAACAAAAGATACTAAATAACCGAGTATTGTCCTTTTAAAGGTATCCTCATCGGTACTCTTTGCGACAAGCTATCACCGTTCTCTTTTGAACTGATTACAGTATTTGAAACCAGCGAACTTGCCCTTTTCAGGGTAATCTCAGAATATAAGTGAGCTTAGCATAGGATTTTTCACATCAATTACGATCAAGACAGAACCAGTTATTTCAAATGAGATAGGGAAATTGTCTTTCAGATAATTACAAATTATAACTATCGTCATCGCCCACTGATTCCATGGATTAATAAAACCTTACCATTACTTACACGGGTAAAAAAGGAAAGAAAGTAATTTTCTTAGCTATAAAGTGTATGAAATATAAAGAGCTTACACCAACAGCTTTTGAGAAATTGATAGCTTTAACAAGATCGTGCATTTTTCGAGTTGAATGAAACACGCAATTTCCATACTGATCTAAACAAGAGCTTCGAGTCCAAGCTAACTATTAAATGAAATAACCAAAAGCCTGCTTTATCATTGTCTTCTCTTATTTCTTTGTCTTCTTCTCTCTCTTTCTGCTAATCATTATCATCAACATCAACAAATTATCATAGTCATTGTTCATCATCACAGTCATCATCATCATTGTCATCATCATTGTCATCATCATTGTCATCATCATTGTCATCATCATTATCATCCTCCAACTTACCGTATGCTGGTTGATCCCAAGAAAGATTAGCACTGAACGTTTTTGTCCTCCTGTCAAATGAGAGTTTGTAGTCCAGGCGTGTAGTAGGGCTGACTTTTAAGCAATTGTGGTGGTCTGGGTGATAACCGGCTGCACACGAAATATCTGTAATAAAGTTAGAGCACAATGTACAATTGGTAAAGGTTTAATCAAAAGAGTTTGGTCACAAAAAAACCAATATCAGCTCTGTATCCATTGAGTGTATTGAACTAATTTTTAGTTCATAATGGAGAGAAGCAACGTTCCTCAGAAAAGTTAGACTACCCAACAAAAGCGACAATCCTCTTATTAAGGTAACATTGCATATTAAATAAACTGAATAATGGAAGTAATAGCAGTTGCAAAACTATATAGTTTTCTTCCTTCAAAGTGTTTAGTCTAAAATTGTTTTTTGCAAGCATAGTAGAACTGTGTGAGCGGACTCAATACCATCACACGTTTTCAACAATGTCTTTTACAGTGTCACTCCTGTTTTTTCTCAAGTCCTTGGAAATGACCACTTTCCTTGAAATAGGTTACCATGAAATTTGCTTGTCGTAACAACAGGAATATTGCCCTACAAATATGTGGAAGAGCATGTAAATTCCTCGTTAAGACCATGTCAAGGACATTAATGCCACAAATTAACACTAGTAAAAATAAGAGACAGAAGACTTATATGCCCTGGCTATGATCTGCTGTGTAATAAAACACTTGATGTGCTTTTAGCCAAGTGCACATGGTATCCTAATGTGCTGAAACGTTTAATATGCTTGCAGAATTAAGGCAAGTTACAGAAATTTTCATATTTGAGGTACATCACATATTAGAAAAACTGGAGCTCCCCAAAGAAAATAGATACGCTTTTCGTAACCAGCACCACAGAATTACATCAAAATTGTGTTGACCAGTGCTATCATAGAACAAAGAATGGTAATTGTACATGACTGCATTGAGCATTACCATAACCCATTTAATAATCTCACAATTATTCATACTTACATGGTTTGTTTGATTTCGGTTTTCCGCACTCATCTAAAAGACAATCATAGGGGAAAGGTAACAAATGCATGTTCAAATCGAAACAGTCAAGTTACATCATCGTAAGCTGTTACATGAAGACTCGGTACCAGGAGCGCATCCATACAGTTGGCTGAGGGTAACGTTGACGTATTTTGAAGTTTTGGTATCCTTATCTAATCGTGAGGCAAAACATCTCTGGTGTCCTGAGCCCCATAGGGTGTTACGACCACGGCAGTTTAGAAAAGCAATAGCATTGTTGATAAAGGTAAGAGGTGCAGGGGTTCTCTTCAATTTTCAGTTCACCTCTTATGACACGTTAAGACAAACGTTCTTTACTTCATCAGATGCTTTGCATGCTACCAAATCACGGTCTCTTTGCAATAGCCAGGACTGTTATGAAAGCATTATCTTTTTATAAATCCCGTGTAATTTCATCTATACGTAAGACAGTTCACAGTTGTTTACTAAATATTCGACCCCTCAAGTGTTTTGCAAAGCACGTCTCTTTTAACATAATATGCAAATCCTGGTAATTCTGGGTATATTAAATATGTGTATAATATCGGAAACTTGGCAATAGTAAACCCTCCCTATTTATCTTAAGAAATGTCCCTATTCTACTCGCAGGGGGAGGGGGTGTAGAATTGTGGAACCGTCTTAGCAACTTTTGCCTTCCGTTTTAGCCATCAAATAGTAGTATTTGGATGTTCAAATTTTGGGGGCCAATAAAAGATTTCTTGAATTTAACAGGAAGTATTTCTTTTCTTCCTTTGTATACTTTCTGCAATGAAATGGATTTCAAAAACTATATATAAGTAAAAACATAGATTTAATGGCAAAATTAAAGATGACAGAATTTGGCCAAAGTCGCATCTTGACCAGTAATGACCAATGCCCTTGTAAGACAAGAAGGTCCGTATCTTACGAACTGCAGGTCCGATATCTTTCTTCTATTTTCCTGGTTCACTCTAGATGTCCAAGTTGCACTCGCTTGGTCATAAAAGCATTTTTGCAAATTGTATGATTGCTATTTTTAAGGATGAAAGACAAAACATAAGAGATAATCAAATAAAATTCAATCATGTCTTAGGAAAGACTTAGTTCTGATATACAAGCTAAGGAATCAACAATAAGAATTGTCGTTGGAATCTTGTAACAACAAAACGTAATACAAGTTAGGTAATCATCAATTGAAAACAGACGGGAGGAACTTAAAACCAAGGGTAAGGACCCTGTCTTAAAGAAAAGTAAGTGGATATATAGTTAATATGTCAAGTAAAGTGTTTTTCAATAAGCAACAATCCAAATGAAATTCCATGTAGCAAACATAGATGATTCTTTTTTCCTAAAATAATGAACTAAAAGTTACTAACAGATTGACCTGAGGGGTACAATAACGACTTCCGCAGAAGGTGTCTACGATTCTATCCTTAATGTGGTATGGTAATTACAATTGAGGATATCTGTTTAATTGGGTATGATGTCTATACTATTTGTATGCTAATTTTCTTCTAAACCAACTTACTTGAGTGGGAAGGTGTTGTCGAAGAAACCTAGACAAAGAAAAGGCAAAAGTGAAAACCGTTATCATTGACGTACCGGATATCATTATAGTCATAAAAAAAGAACTTAGCTTGAGTTATTACCAAGCTGTCCGTTCTTGCATATCACGATATTTTTATTGAATCAAGAACTCTATACTACAAAGTTTTCTATCCTTCTAAGTGTCGACAATCGTTTAAATGGCAGCAGCAGCAGGGTCGATGTCAATACATGTACACTTTAAACATCATCATAATGATGATCATTAGCATCATCATCTTCATCATCATCATCATCATCATCATCATCACCACAACCATCATCATCATTATCATCATCATCATCATCATCATCATCATCATCATCATCATCATCATCATCGTCAACAGCGTATATCTTATGACACTCATTTTAAAATGATACACAAATTCAAAGGAGATGACAGAGAAAAATTTTATCATTTACACTTCCCGTCGTAAAGTTGTAATCGGAATAGATCTTTCCACCATGCCCGATAGATTGTCATTGTTCTTCTTTTTATCATCAACAGTGGCGGCGACAGCAGCAGCAGGGTCGATGTCAATACATGCACACTCCAAACATTTTTAAAATAATGAACATTAAGGTCTTGAAATTGTTGTAATCATCATCAGAAGTATCATTATCATCATCGTCTTAATCAACATCATCATCATGTTCTTCTTCATCACAATGATCATCATCATGACCATCATCATCCTGAAGCAGGCGAGCAGTTAGCATAACGTATACTTCCCTTTTAATGTCCTCCCTGAAGACTACGAGACTGTGTTAAAGACAATGTCATTAGCAACCTCTAGCTGAAGTCTTTCTGCTTTTCTGCGTAATGGATTATGTGGTAAGAATTCATGGGAACTCAAAATTGTTATGAAACTCCCATTCCTAATTCCCCAGAAGTATCCTGATAGACATTGTCGCTCACGTGTCTTGATAGCGGTAGTGTTAGTCAAGCATTGCAAATATTTTATGCACTCTTCGATCGATATGCGATATGGCACGTGCACTTCGCAATAAGGGAAGAAGCGTAGGTGATAAAAAAACACCGTTCTTAACTGTTAGAACAATTTTAAGTACCTGGATATCTTTAGAACTGGATAAAATAGTACATTATGGCAACTAAATCTAAATGTTTTAAAGCCTCCTTGAACGCCACTTGTAAAGAAACAAATATATGTACTAATAAAGATAAATAGAAATGTAAGTTGTATTTGCAAAGTGGAAAATAAAGAATGAAATGAAATGAAAATGAAATTGGGGGTCTTGAATTGACTTTATCTAAGCATTCCAACAAGACAGTGGGGTATCCTCGTTTCTTACATGCATGATTTACAACAATGACAAACTTTCTGTATTGTATGCTATTCTTGAAACGTGACAGTGCACTAAATGTCCTTCCCACCCTCCTTCGCCCCCTCATGAACGGGTAAACATCTTCAAAGGACACGAGTCAGTGTTATTTTTAGACCTGTAGGACTTAAGGATTTGCGGACTCCTGCGTCAATATTCTCCTGATCAATTGCTGTTTACAATCATTCTCAAAATAATTAGATAAGATATTTCTCTCTCATGCTGATAAAGTTCGAAAAGATTTAGACATTGAATATCTTAAGTGCTGATAGAAAACAATACAAACGAACTATGCAATATTGTCCATCCATGTTTAGACAACACAGACCATGGAACTCATAATCATCATGACGACGATGACATTGCCACTGTGGCGATAATGATGGTGAAGGAAAGGGCATCGATGTTGGGAGAGAAGAAACGATAATTGTGATCAAAACTATGCAAAACATGATGATGATGATGAGGAGGAGGAGGAGGAGGAAGAAGAAGATGATGGTGGTGATGATGATGATGATTATGATGATAATGATGATGATGATGATGATGATGACGACGATGCTAATGTTCATCATCATGATGATGTTTAAAGTGTACATGTATTGACATCGACCCTCCTGCTGCTGCCAATGATATCAAAAGGAACAACGACGATTTGTCGGGCATGGTAGAGACATCTATTCCGATTATAACTTTGTGACGCGCACTGCTAATGTTAAGATCGTTCTCCTCCATCTCCCTTGAATTTGTGTATCATTTTTAATAAGCTGTTGTTGTTTCTAAGAAATTTTGTAGAATGTAAATGGCTGCATAAACTCGGAATTCCTACCACCCTCCTTTAAATCTTTGATTGATATCCAAATCCCATGACATAGAATATAATCAAGCTTCTTTAGCTCCTCAATGGTCTGAGAACACATGTCAAAGGACACCGAAGTAGCATTTGGTCATGTATTTCTTTTCTTGAGGTGTTTAAGGGATGACGAAGCTTTTTGTATTTCTCCGATGTATAGTTTATATTATTAAATGCCTAAGGTAGGCTGTTGGCGTCAGTTGTTTACAGTTGTGATTTACATTAGGCTAACGTCGACCAAGTATGATGATTATATATGGTTGTATAGCAGTGATAAATACCTTGAAGAACGTCTTATACCTCTAGAGATAACTGGTGAAGCAAATTCATGATAATAATCCACTATTTTGTAGATATATGGAGATCCATTACGGAAGCTAAAGTACATGTCACGCAGATTCAATATCTTCCCTACGATGGACGATGATGATAATTGCATCTATTATTATTGTGATAAAGATGACGAAACAACAGAATGTCAACACTACAATTTTACATTTCAAAGATGGGCATGCACTCTTTCGTAGTAACATCGAATATATAAACATCAATTGATGCAAGTTCCTGGAAAGTGATATTGTAATCTCACATCGACTTTGAAGGTGACCAGACAGTTTTACAGTTAAATCTACACATTGCGGTTGAGTACAGCATTGTGATTCTTTGCTTCAATAACAATTTGTTAAGAAACTTTAAATAATCTATTCATCCTCAGTAAAAGAGGCCTCACGTTCTATATCAGCTTTGAATACAGTTACTTACTGGTACAATGTCTGGTCGAAGAAAGACAGACAAAACGTATTTCGCCCAGATCAGCAACTGTAAGCAATGCATGGCTCTCATTTACCACATGAGATGCATGGCTCTCATGCAATGCGTGTCTCTCATTTAAATCTTTATTGCAGGCAACACATAACTTTGGAATATAAAATAGCCTACCTTCACTTTCTTACTATAGATCTAGGTGTAAGCATGTTATTGCCAGTAATGTACACAACTATATCTCTACATTCTGACATGTTAGTAGAAATGTATCGAAAGCAAGTACGTTGCTCTTTAGATGCTGCCGATTAGGAGAGTAAACAACTCGCTAACTCTCAGCCGGTAGTATGTAAACGGATAATAGAATACGCTAATTGTTAGATCTACTTACCCATACTGAATGTTGTTGGTGAGACATCAGAAGGAAAAGAATTAGTTTCACAGGCATCTTATCATCAACACTCAAACCCAGATTATGGTTCATCTTTGTTTTACATCCTGATTTATAGGGTAGAAGGAAACGTTCTGTAAAATAGCCTAATCGTATAGGTGCATCTTCATCATTCACACCCTTCTACCAAAGAAACCAAAAATCCAGAAAATCCGATAATGTCTACAAGTGACAACTGATATCAATACACGGGCAGAATTTCTCACATAGCCGCTAGACTATTGACCTGGTTTATTTTTTCCGCGAAACTTTTCCTCGGTTGTTCTCGTTAACTCACCGAGTGAATGTATCCTCTACCATATTGTCATGTGACCTATTGTTATGGAAATCAACACAAATGTTGTTACGGTATACCACGCTCGAACAAATAGATTTGTAAGCCTCAGGTGATTTTCCATTAAGTCACAACAATGAAGTCTGTTAGCAAACCCTTTATCTAATAACCTTATAAATACTTAGAAAAGAGACAATAAAATGTCGATTTTATTCTAGACTCAAAGGGGATGACATGGCTAACTGTCGTAATAATAAAGATTTTAACATTTTGGCAATGTTCATTTAACAGATGGTTATTACAAACAGACATGTAACGGCTTTCAACTGTTTGAATCCTGCTCCGTCATACATTCAACAGTTTGGCTAGAAGAAACATAGCATCAACCGAAAACTTCAAAATCAGCCAACGTGGGCTGATGGACCTGAAATCGATGGCATTGACGAGGACAACACACTTGAGTATACTACATTCTATTTAACTTTCCGACACTAACGATTTTCTCAGGTTTTGGTGGCGACAGAAACCCTTTTGAAACATGGCTTCCTTTAGCGGTGGGAATGGTTGCAGTGATAAAGTTAGTATACTTCATTACTAAGACACAAAGCAAAGTTCCAAGAAACAAAGGAGGGAAAAAAAGGGGTATTAGAATGCTATGATGGAACACCCATGTAGTTGCTCTGTGTTAGTCTACCAGCAATATGCACATTCCTTAGTTAACATGTCCCTACCATGGGTAAGCTATCTCTTCTTTCACTCTACTTCCTTATGACAAATAACATGATTAACCTGAAGGAACACAAACCCTCTCTTTTCTATCATCATAATCTATCCCTTCATCATTTAACCCATCAACTTACTTGCTTTGATCTATTTTTTCCAATATTTTTCATTTTTTCTTAGCCTGCCTATGATAACCAACGATTTCTTAAAGGCTCCTGATGTCTGATCACAGTATAAAGTAATGAAGCCAAGATCACCATCATAATTTGGCAGCTGCATTATGACACTGACCAAACATGACATCTCTAATGAATTTTTGCCACTTGCTTTGTGCATATCTCGCCTTATCGGCCTTGCTCAGTCCGCAAATGTAGTTGATGTTGTGAAAAAACTGTGCTTAAAGGGGTGGAAATCATTCCTAAATATGATAAACATTGCAGATGTAAATACAGATCTTGAGAGAATAGAATAAAGAATTTCTATTTTGATTCACATTATCTTCAGTCTGCTTGTTGTTTCCATTGGTTTTGAAAAGCGCAGAGCACTGGGTCGAGGGAGGTCTGTGGGAGACCCGATGACGTAATGCATCGCAAGGGGCTTCGGGAAACTCGTGCAACTGAAGTTCTGGAGCGGCTGCATTTCCTCTAGAGTAAGGGAGAAATCTTCAATGGCTATGTAGACTACAGTTCTCTAAATTGGTTCCTGGTATTTTCATCTTCTAATCTCGACTTCATTGATCCACGGATTTGGTGATGGGAATTCTGTAACTATTATTCCGAAATCCTGACATGTTTGCCATAAACAAAGCACGTCTGGCATCAAAGTAAAATACTTTTCCCTTTTAAAACATGGAAGTTTAATGATGAAAGGAGTAACTTTGTATTTGAAATATATTCATAACTTTGATCCTTTATTCAAAATCCTCTGCTTCGTAAAGTTGAAATTGCTTCATATGCTTGACAAGAGCTGAAACCTCTTTCAGCAATTAACTTTCATATTTTACGATATAACGACTTAGAAAAGCTTAAAAAGAAAAAATCGTTGCAGGATTTTAGCACTAGATTAAGTAGGACTGAAATTCTCAACTGTATTTCAGTACTAAATTGACTTAGAATAGAAATCGAAGGTAGATGAAACTCTCAAAAATTCAAATCAGGCTCGCATCCATACTGGGGAATCTACTGGGGAGTTTTTAAGCCGTTTACATTTTGATACTTGGGTTCTTCAGTGGATTCCACTAGACGCATTCGATTCTTGCTTCCCACAAGTTGAACTAAGCGAACCTACCTCTCTTTCTCTACAAGCCACATTAGCTCCCAATACTCTAACGGTGCACATTAATATTCAGCTCTTCCCAATGTTGGAGACCAGCCTCTCTGCACTATGTGTCTTAATCACGGAAGGACGGACATCCGGCCCAGAATTCTGTCCAAATCTCACTGAAAGTTGCCAAATCATTTTGAATAGATGACATTTGATCGATAAGTTTGAAAAGACACTAGAGCAACTGAAATTATGAAATTGTTACAATTTTCTCTTTGCGTAGTGTCTTTCAACTACGCATTGCTGTTTGATAAGCTACTTAACAATGTTTACCGATGTTCAGAGAATAGAAATCAGAAAGTAGAAGGCTTTTGGGTATCTATAGAAAGTATCTAACAGCCAGCGCTTAGTAGTGTATCTTAATTTACAAGCTATCCATTTCCAAGAAGTATTAACTGAAGTCCTCTCTGAGATACAATATGATGTCAGACACCAGGTGTTGCTGTCATACCATACGTTCTGTAAAAACATCAGTGTTCATGGTGCTACATAATATCTACGTTTTTAAGGCTTAGAATGTTGCCACAATCTGCTTAGTCTCTTCTAGGCTTACATATGACATAATCTGTCGTAATCACTATAAATCCGCATCACTTTTGAATTTTGATACATGAGAACTGGACACCTCATTGTGCATAGAAAATGAAAATATCACAAGATATTTTGGAATTCTACTAGGTATGTTACCCCTCTCCATGTAACAACTTAGATTTTACGCTGATTGCAGGTCTCTGATATTACAACATTACTCTAAAATCCATAATGATTACATCAACGACAAAATTTCACAGGTAAATAAATACAAACATAGTGTGACAATATAAATCAAGTCAAAATCTGATGTTAAAACTCACAGAATTTGAAATTCGTGCCAGGAAAATTTATTTAGCGTACGATACGAATAACAACGCACCAGAAACTGGTATCTATTTTGCACAATTTGAATGTCGACATGCAGAATATTCGAATTTATGTTTCAGATGTAACTTGCAGCGTCTTAAAGTGCTAATTGCCAGTACGTATCTAATTCAAACATTAAGAATTAGGCAAGATATCTACCTGCAAGCTCAAAACATATCGTAAGTGACCGATAAAACCGACTTGGATACGTATAAAAAAAGAAGCTTTGGGTAGGCGCTTATTAGGTCTCGGCACGTACTACTCAAGTAATATCAAAATCTGAGAAACAAACTAAATAAATCCATGTGTCCTGCAAATAAAAATGTCAGCCAATTCTTAATATGTTCCGTGTCCGAGTTGATATACTACGCAAGGACAACTGTATAGTTTGCAATTATTATCAGAGCTCAAGTGTCTCAATATTCTTCCGCAGTTACCCAATAGGGACTTGTCAACACGACTGCCGGAAGGTAAAACAAGTGTCGTCTACTCACATCTTTCAGCAAGTTTAGCTCTCCAGCCAACGGTAAATGTTTCTATTCTATATTTAGTTTACGAGATCCTTAGTATTTTTTCTGTACTTTACCGTAACCTTAATATGTCTTGAGATCACAAAAGATACGTTAATATGCATATGTATCGTTCATTGGAGAACATGCAAGACATAGATGCGTCCATGATCATAAACCCAGTCTTTTTTTTTTCAGGCTAATTTAACAATCTAATTGAACTAGCAGTTGAAATAGCCAGGGTGTTTTAATGGACCTGGAAGCTCAAACCAACCTTGGCAATTGTGAAACATTTCCTCCTAAGTGGCCGTTAATTTGGACTTAGGCGCTTAATTTTTCTTGAGGGTTAAATCGGTCATTTACGGCATACTAATACAATGTTACTAGTTTAACACTCTAGTATATACAATACTTTGCAATAATACACTGTAGTATCTATGACGTATTAAAGGATGGCCATTTGACAATGCCCATCTTAAAACGATAAAAATATGAGATTTTCCAATTTTTATATAACTTTTTAATAGTAGGATGTGCTGTTTAGAATTTAGCTTTAACACCCTAACATCTCCACAAAGCAATTCCTGGGAGCTCTCACTCTTATATCGTCCCCTCCGTCAAGAATTTCCTGTGTGCACTTCTTTGTAGTATACATTTGCCAACGCAGAAAAGTGTACCTTCTTTGAACTCTGATCGGTAACATAATATCTGTTTTAAAAACGTTTGCTGATGGTACAAAAAACATAACTGCACGAAATAGCGGAAGAACCTTCTTATTGAAAAGCTTTTGCTGTCTAACAATCCCCAGAATACAAAATCGTCCGAATTGAAATTGAAACGGAAGCAATGAAAACTGATACCCAACTATGTTTTATAAGTAACCAATCAGAACTCTCACTGCCAGATTGATGTTTTTTATACTAATCAGTATCCGTGGAACTGAATGATTAACCGAAAAGGCCCAATAAAAAGCTGTCCTAGCTTTACCTATAATACGGAGGCGGTCATCCCCCTGCCTTGTTTGCCTTGATGGAAAGATGATGACGCATGAGCATTTCAGTGCAAAAATGTTTTCGCTATTTCTTGAAATATTTGATTTCTCTCTTTTAAACATTTTTACTCTATCATGTAGAGATAAGTCAACTTGGATGCTCGCTTTTATTGATCTTAAAAAGCTTCTAATAAACAAGAGTTGCTTTATTTAAAATCTCTTGTTGATCAATGTTGCAATATAACATATCGAAAACAGTGTTATTAGATGATGAATGTATACAAAATGAAATTTGGTTAAAGTTCTTATCTTTTTTATGCAACATTGTGTAAATTGTAACCTACGTGCAACTTGATTGCAAATTGAAGCATGTAGTATGAATTCTACGAACAACATCAACTTAAATAAAGTTTGATAAGAAAGGGAAACGTAATTTGAAATACGTGAGAGGTGACATTGTTTATTTTTGTAGCCTCACATTTTGGATAACGTTGGTAATCCATGTTCTTAAGATCGTGGATATCAGTCAGTTGCGAAAAGGTGACAATGTCTACTTACAGTATAGTGAAATTACCAAAGTTTTAAAAATATTTACAATAGGCAAAATAAGTCAAATGTTGCCAAAAATCCTAGTTCTATGTATTGTAATCTACGTTATGAAATAGGTTCATCTATGCCACTTAAATAACAGTCCAAATGGAACGTTTCCGAAATCTCGAAGTATTTAGGGACGGGACACAGGATGGACACAGGATGGACACTCTTTTGCTATGAAAGCTTTGCAAACTTCACGCCCTATTTTTGTAAGTACCAACTTTTGTAAGCAACAGAAGTTTGAATTCACAATAAAGAATCACATAATCTACATGCCACCCAGACTTTATGTAAGAGTAAAGAAAAACCCTTTCATGAAAAAGAATGATAAAGACATTTGGTAAAGAGTTATTCATTAGTTCATCTCCCCCTTTTTTAGTCGTTTACTTTGAATTTAAAATATAGATTATCAGTCTTGAAATTCTGAGGGCATATATCTCAGTTTTCAAATCAGATAAGCACCATTTACTTACGAAATCATACTTAAAATGGTCAAAATACCCTGGTTAATTATTACTGGTGCTCTAAATAAAAACGAGCATGTCCCCTGAAGTGCTAACACTCTGCTTTCATCATCGGAAACGCACCAAAGATGTTATGACTAGAAGGGAAAAACCTTCAAATGTGGCTCTGTAAGCTGTCCCTGTCTTATGTTGATGTTAGAAATAGATGCCACCCCGTCAGTCTGACGCATGTTATCTTGCTACAGAAATGGAGAGACGGCCGAATCTTGCAAGTTAAAGAATGAATCACAAGAACCCTTAAACACTGTCATTTGACATTACAGCAATAACTTCATATTGGATACTGATAGTTTTACTATTGTTAGGTAGGGCATTCTCTATGTAATTTACAACTCCTCGGAAATCTCACCTTAAAGTGACCTACATTTCTACACATCTCTTCACAACTCTACTCATCTCTGCACACTACTACGCATTTCTAAAAATTTCCACACATTTTTATGCATGCAACTTTTGCTTTGCTTCTGTTGTTATTTTAGCCCTAGTGCAACAGTAGTTGGTCTTTATGTGACCTCCCGGCCATGAGAATGGAACAGCTGCATTCAAATATTAATAACTTCTGTATCTTTTCTCTGATGTTCAATGTCAGCATCACCTCCTTCTGATGATGATACCGATTGCCGGTCGGACATCAATGAAATATGGTGATCGATTTCAGAAGCAGCATGAATTCCGTTTCTTTCGGTGTATGAATGAGAAATTCCCTTTAGAAAGAGAAATTCGGAAGAAATGGATGTAAGTATTCAAGCAAAGGCAATTATTTCTGCACTCCTCTTCTTGTCCCTTCAACGTGACAAAGATATATTTATCTGTGTATGGGACTTGGCGTACCTAATAGAAAAATTTAGCATCTCTATGTATTTTTCCTTTTTGTCCGCATACTCAATTTCGAGCGTAGCCTATTGCCCAGCCAGAGGGCGCAATACCCTGGGGAGAGACCACATTTACAGTGATGGTCCTCCGTTGCCTTGCCCAACCTTTAGTCTTTATATCAGGCTAGGCGGGATTCGAACCCACAGCCTCTGGCATGTGAGTCCGATTTCTTAATCACTAGACCACGGCGATTAAATTAAGAACCTTTAAAGCTCGTAATTACAAAGGCTGTTTATAGTACCTTAAATTTTAATAATGCTGAATATATATAATTGTTTTTTTTTAATAACAAACGATTTCTCTTCCCCGATACATCCCTCTTTCCAAAGAAAATTTGTAAGGTAAAATACCGTCATAATTGGCTGTAGGCTAATATTGACAGCGGCGTATTAAGGACCGACGTGATTACACACATCAAATATAGAACTGCTTAAAAATCTGCAGGCAACAACATTTGTCGGCAAATCCTTACTATCTATACAAAACGAATAATTGCATAGAATAACCACAACCTCTCCGCTTGAAAGTACCCTTGCTCCTGGAGATTGCTTTGATCACATCTATTTTGATGGGAAAGAACTGAAGGTCGTGAGCACAACTTTACAAAATGAAAACTAGCACAAAACAGCCGGCCTTTTAACGCTAAGTACATTAACTGCTATTTTGGGCAGCAACTTCATCTGTAAGAACTTGTTACAAAGATGTGTTATCATCGAATTACGATAGGCTGTCTATAAGTCTTTCGTCTAGAAAATAAGAAATTGTTGATAGACGATGATCCCTCTTTTTCTATGGTCCTAATAACCTTCCTTTCACAGAACCAACAGCTTAATAGACATAAAAAAGAAGCTTAAAATTCCGATCTGGAAAAAGGATAAAGCAAAAAGCTTATTCCTGTCTCTACGTGAGTGCCACATGTGTTTCTTGTAGATCGTAAACATTCAACTGAATAAAACATTCTCTTCCGGAGAGAGAATGTACGAAAGTCCCTTACAAGAAACTATATAGTTGCTGCAATTTTAAGGTTCATACAATATCTCTACCATGCATTGAGATACCTTTCATATCCTTTGCCTCCGGTGATAGAGTGTCATATTAGAACTCTGTTTAACCAGCCGTCGATGACATCTTTGTTATTGAGATGTTCTTTGGGTAGGATTTTCTCTCGTAAGTCTCCTTAAGTTACGTTAAACGGCATTTGTTGCAAATTTAAGTAGCCTGATACAGTCAAACTAATACAAATGTGAAAACCCATAACTTTAGAACGATCCTCAACAGACATGGATGTCGACTCTAAAGTTTACACTATCACAAAAATGTTTCAGAGCGGGATTGCTAGTCTCACATATTTCTCCTACAGGTACAACGATGCAACAAATTTCTTGTGAATACGAATTTCAAAATAGTTATAGCTTCAAAATACCGAAAATTTCTAACTTTATTACCTTCTCCAACTATGAGCAGTAATGTTGATTTCTCGTCCTTACACAGATATAATTTTCTTACTGTATGCAAGTAGATTTATTAACGTATGGCTGTGTATGACGTTCTTGCTTCCAATTTTGAAGAAAAAACCTTACGCTCCTACATCTAATGGATGAATGAACAATCCTGATAGGTTTATATTCACAGAGTTACTGATATTCATATAGACACGGTAAGGGTGCCAACTGTACGGTATTGTACCGTATCATACGGTACTTTAGGGTGCTTGAACGGTGTACGGTAGGGTTCTTTACACAATGTACAAAATGTACAGCATTTCAGAAAAATTGAAAAATTCACTAAAAAAGTACAGCGTTTCCGTTAATCCACAGTCAGCACTGCCAGGCGTCGCCTGGTACCTAAAACCTGTTCACATCAAAGGCTATAGAGAAAGAAATGGACCTTTCACTTCACTCTGCCTGTTTTTAGGTCTAACCCACGCTAGGGTTTCACATAAGTACTCATATTTTTCAAAAAGAAGCTTTTTCATGTGATCGTAAAGTTGTTTAAAATGCGATTTTTATTGTCTTGAAATACTTTTAACGCACTCGAGTCTTTTAAGATTTTTATGTGCGTGAACATGCCCCTCCCCTCCTCCTTTCACGATATTTTGCGGGACCTAAGTTGGTAACCCTAAGCCGCGGTCCTACAGGCACGCCGCCCCCGGTGCTGTGAATCTCCAAATATCCAAGTCTGTATAGGGTTACATAGACTCTTTTTAAAGCGGGATATTGTTATACATTTTCAACATTTTCAATAGAATAATTTTTTGCCAACATTAAAGTCAATTTACACTTACATTTACAATTTACCTAATTTTTTTATCGTTAAAAACTTTTTCTTTAAAGGCTTTGTGCGATTTTAAAATGTTATCATAGCCTCACACAGGCTATCAATCTGACGCCACAAACTTATTCTTGCTTTTACAAACTTTAATATTTCCTTGTAGTTGCCTGGGGTTGGAAAAAGAGACTACAGGCTCGAATAAAGTATTTTCTTTAAACTAGACAATGAAATAACTTTAACAGTAACTCTCTGGTCTTCCTAACCAAATTAATATTGATCAAGTGTCCTAGACACATATGATATGCAACAAACTGAGGGAAAATGACAATAAATATGATTTGGATTTCATGATTTTACATTAAAATTTTTGATATTTCTTTTGATGATGTCATTAAATCGATAATCCCTATTGTCTAGAAGCTCAAAATATGCGAAGGGCCTCCCATTTCCAATGATCATTCATTGTTCCATTGATATGTTTACCATTTATGTGTTCCTCAGATTCACCGAGTTATTAGTCTGTTGTCAGATGATACAAACATTTTGAAGCTATCATATTAAATATAATATATATAATATATATATATATATATTTATATTTATATATAAATATAAATATAACGTATCAGAAAAAACTTTTGGAAGACCAAGATAACCCATCGCCTTGAGTTTGTTACCAAATTTCCTGAAGAAAATCGTATCAGAGTGTTACAAGTTTATAAAGGGTTAAACTAGGAAGTGGAACGTGTTGACAACAGTGGCATAAGTGATTGGATATATTTTATGTGTACCAATAAGCCATGGTATCTCTTAGGACACTTGATGCATACTTAGGCCTTGCTTGGAATATTAATCAACCAGAAATGACTGGAATACAAACCCAATGACGTAAAAACTGTTCATGTCGTGTTGAACATGACAAAAAGGATGTCGAAATACAACGAGATTAAACTGCAGCCTTAATCTACTGAAACTATTTGCGTGATTTATTGCTTAATACGTACTAGCTCCTTACTTACTGCATTGAAACTATGACATGTTTAAAATACACGCGCTGTGGTAACAAATACACAAGAATATATTATTAAAGTTTCTAGCAAAAGAATAGAAGGTGTGATAGTGGGAAGATAGTATCGTGAGAATTTTGTGAACGCTGAAAAACGTTTTTGTATCTCCCTATAAAGTTACTTTTCTGTTAGATAATGGAATGTTTTGTTCTAAATTCTAAGTTAATATCCGTATGTAAGACTTGACAGACTTTCAGGTTGGGTTGTACATTCTAAGAATAGACGTCAATATTAAACCATTTCAACGGCCTTTATGAGGTGACGCATTTTAGTTAGGACATAGATATAGTGAGGCTACATATAAATAAGGCTGATAACACTACATATCCCATATAAGCCATACCCAGCTTGTTGGGTGTACACTAAACTGTGGGGTTGGAACGTTTTCTGTTATTACGATCAGCAAGAATCAGTCAAAGTTGCCAGAACTCATCCAATGAACATATGACGCTGAAATTAGCTAAGATATAAATTTCCTTTGACAGATAATCCCGTCTAATCCTTGTTGTATTATACCATTTGAGGAAATATCCCAGTCTGTAATAACTGTAACAATGGGATACAATTCGCATCACCGGCCAAGGCAACACCCATGTCTCTAGCTCATATATAAGCTAGTGTTTTGGCGAGTTCTTGCTTTGCCATTGCACTTTTTGTTATAAGGAGGCACCCTTGTCCAGTTAAGCTAATTTTTGGTCTTGGATAACAACCTCTGGCAAAATGGAAGAAATGACCGACGAAGAGATCGATAGCATCAAGGACTGTTTATCCATTTTTGACAAAAAGGGAGACGACAAGGTTGAACCCGATCAAATCATCAACTGCCTTCGATCACTTGGCCTCAATCCATTAACTGTCGATGTCAATAAAGTAAGGACAGATTCTAAACTTGTGGACCGCGTAGACTTTGAAACATTTGTTCCAATTTACCTTCAGTTTAAAAAGAAGGGTTCTACTGCTGGTTTCGAGGACATGGCAGAAGCAGTTCGCGCCTTCGATAGGGATCAAAGTGGGATGGTCACAACAGCAGAGTTTCGACAGATCCTACTTGTGCTGGGCGACAAGATGACCGAGGAAGAAGTCGACTTGATTCTGTCACCACACGAGGACGGAAGCGGCAATGTTCCATACGAACAGGTAATCAAAACAGTTATGGCGGCTTAAATTAGAAGAGACTGAAATTACAGTGGGAAGGACAGCATTAAATCCTGAAAAACTGTTTGTCTATCAATGACAGCCTTTAGCTTTGTCCTCACTTAATCATTTCAGGGAAATGAACTTGTGTTTTATTCTATTTATCATTCATGCATATTGTTTCATTACACATATATTTCCCCACTCTGACAATTGAAGTTGTTTTGTTCTATTCCTGTTCAAGGCCATGTTTGTATAGCTTTAATTGTAACAAAAAATACCGAAGAGGAAGATCTGTCAACTCAGTATCACAAGTATTTTTATTTCATGCAGTGCTACCTCAGAGTAAAGTTGTCCTTGAAACTCAGTCTATCAGTATACATGTGTTTTATAGCATGCATACCTGAAGTTTCTGCATACGTATTAGGGTATTTCGTAGGCCCCATCTGTGTCTTTATTATGCAACACAAGATTATGTGCTATCATGAATCTAAACATTTGCAGCATCTTCTCAAGGACTGGGACACCCTGCGGAGGAGGAAGAAGTGGTACAGTAACTTAGTAGAGAAACTGTCACCCGTAAGATTAGATGCGTGAGTGTGGCCACGAATCAGTCGCTTTGCATGTACATCTATTCCAAAACTTTCCATACTTTTTAACCTTACGATGCCTTTTAAAGGCATAAGGTGCTTTAGTAGCCAAACTGGAGCTATGAATGATAAGTACAGCCACAGTGCAGCGTTCACAGAAAAGAAATGGACCAGCCTTGGCATGCAGATCACATCGGTTTCCTTGATTCTGCCTGTGGAAAGTAAATTTATTTTCAAGTAACCCGAATTCTCGAATTCTGACGATGGCCTCTTTATCTCGGATATTGTTGTATGTTCGTTACTGTGCTTCGTTGTAATAGATGAATAAAATGGGAAGGAACCAAAACGAGTAAGCCATGCCCGATGCAGTTTCGGATCAAAGAGAGACCAAGACTGACGTTAAAATATAATCGATATAAAACAAGAATCAGTCTAGAACGGCACAGGGACACTTTGATGTATTTTATACTTATAAACTTTTATTTCAGCTAGTCAAGCTAGCCTTCTTCAGAGTTGTTCTTTGTAATAACTTATGGAGGGTTTGCTAAAGTGATAACGGCAGGGATTGAATAATGATAACTCAGCAAAGTTTAATGAAGAGAAAAACATATGGCTCTCACTATAACAGCGATAGTTCAATGTGTTGAACTAAGTAACAGTAATTTTATGTTGTTACAAAAGTATGAAATCATAAAAAATACATGTGAAATAGCAGCCCTACGCGTCCTGTAAATCAGAAAACACACACAGCTGATACCTTTCCACCTCGCTCCAAACTGCAGTTTTGAAAAGACGTCAAAAAATCCACGTTGCATGGAATCGCTTTGAGAAAAGGGGTTTTGATTATCGCTTTCAACATGACTTGCAGTGACATCTCTCCTCGACTTGAGCTGTTCTACTTTTAGCGATGCTTTGTTGTAATTTATTTAGCATCCTATTCAGAAAATACCATTGGGGACCCAACGCTGTAACAAGGAATCTACGCCACAGCCCCCACACAAAATGAAGCGAAATCTCAATGTCCTGATGTTGCCATTAAAGAATATTTGCATCGACAAACTTCATTCATCATGCATTAATTCTCCTAAAAATTGTTATACCTTCTAGTTACCTGTAATCCTTCTTTCTGCCTCTTTAAATGATATCCACTAAAAAGCATGAACGATGGCATGCACATAGTAATTAATTTTTAAAAATTAAGAAACGTTTGGCTTCTCCCATTTCATTTTCTTAAGAGGCGATGAATCAAATGATGTCGCGAAATAGTAGAGTCATTATTTCGGGCCAAGCCGTGATGCCATATCAAGAGATAGAGAAGTGAGGCCAACAGAGTAGGCAGCTTGGAGCATCAGCAACACTTGCCTTCCATGCCAACTTCAGTAACAAAGTACCATAGATGCTACACATGTATTCATATTAGCAGGATTGCGCCACTCAAACAAAGTTGTAAATCGTATTGCTGCGCATTTGTATCAGAGTAGCATGAACGTATTAGGGAGTCTGAAATTATCATCGCAGAAAATGTGGAGGGAAGTGATGACGCCACAAATCAAAAGTTTTGGAAATACTAAGATTTGACTTCAGATGTCTAAAGGCAACCGCGGAATAGGCTTTTCCCCAAAATGGCACTTGTAGTGTATATAGTGTTCAAAGTAGAGGCGTTAAGTTGTAAACATTAAGCGGTACAAAATGTCCAGGCAGGTAGTGGCAGTTGCCAGAAGAAGGAATGAAATGTTCCGAAAGCTCGCCATGAGCAATAGCCAATGTTTTATTGTTATATTATATATACATATAATATAACTTGTAATATATATACTTGCGCGCCTTCGTGTGTGTGTGTGTATGTGTGCGCGTGCATCCGTTTAAGTTAATGAATTTGCTGTTTTCTTCAGCTTTGCGGTACCTGCCTACCCACGGTATTGTTAAGACAGTTCTTTATGATTTCGTTACATAAATATATGGTTGCCAGAATACCAGGCATGATGTTATTTCCTCTGGATACCTGTGGCAGTGCCCTGTATTCTGGCAACCAACAAAGGGAAGATCAAACCGAGGCAGATCTGCCGTCAATTACTTTGACAAACTGAAAGCGGACACAAACCTATCTGAGATGGCTCAAATCAAATCGGTAATGGAAGATCGCAAATAGTAGAGGAAACCTCCAGAATTGGTTAGTGCGGCAGCTTGAGGGAGATCAGATGGTGTGATACATTAATATAGACACAAACATGAAACTAAATGTAAGATTTATGGGGAGGTGGAGACAGGGCCTTGTTAAACTAATAGTGGGTACGGGGCAAGGCAACCCCGTCCACATTTAAATGTATTTGTACTTCAAGATCAGTTATTTGTTACTGGGATGGTAGTGATGCTTAAGCTGATAGTCCACTTGGTTGTCTCTTTCAATGGGTTATTTTATATTTGATGTCATATTACAGTACTGAAACCTGCGGCTTTTTTAAAAGGAGTGTATAGAAATTATTTTGTGTGTCAATACACGTTTGAGTTAAGTCATTTGCTTATCAGATTTTGCTAAAAAAACACAATACTTTAGTATGAATACTCCTTAAGGACGCTCCTGCATTCAGGTTGTTTGATATACTACGAATCATCTGAATCAATCGTCAGAAGAAAAAAAAATGTCTTTCTGCTCACGCAATGAATTTAAATCTGTTGGAAGTAACACATTCTGAGATGCCTAATTCAGTTCAAAGTCTTTGCATACTAGGGCTTCAGTCAGATCAGTGCTCTGTTTGGTTCTTAATTTCGTCTGAAAAGAGAGGCGTATCGCATAATCCTCTTATGATTCTAAAGAAGTGATTTGCTGTTTTTATGAATTCTTACTAAAGCTTGATGGTTTATCTCCAGGATATGACAGCCACCTTTCAACGTTGGTATGAAAATGGGACATTGATACAGATATTAACCGGATCAACAAACGCTGTCAGAATGAGTTTCCTGTTTATCGTCCCAAAATATCTTTTCATTCGTCTTTGTACTGAAAGAAGATCAATCAAGGCTAAGTTTAATCTCTGTACTTCTAATTCGTATAATTTACTATCTATTTACTAAGGCACCTGAGTACTTATCTATGGAAAATGGCACTGATGAAGCTAACAACGAAACAAAAGGTTACTGGTGGTGGTGAGAGCTCGGGATCGACTTCCGCGATTGTTCACTCAACTATTGCACTATTTAGTGCAATGGTAAAGTCTTCGCTTTCGGAGTGGGAGATCCTGGGTTCGAAACTGGCAAACGCCCCAAGCACTTCATGTTTAATGAGTTCTATACTATGTAGTTCATGACTGCTTGTGTGTCTGCCTGAGTACTTATATCAATGAAATGGCGCTGATGAAGCTTACAGCGAAACATAAATGAAATATGTTGCTGGTGTTGGTGAGAGTTCGGGATAGACTTCCCGAATTGTCGACTTAACTATTGCACTATTTAGTGCAGTGGTTGAGTCGCCGTTTTCGGTGTGGGAGATCCTGGGTTCAATCCCCACCTGCGCCGTATGCATCTCATGTTTATTGGGTTCTATACTACTTGAATGTCATGATCGCTGGAGTGTCTGCCTTTATGTATTATATAAGTAGTCAGGCAGACATATTACCAATAAATGGAATACATAGTCTGTCAACTAAGATGAATGCATACGATGCTGGCCTCACGCACAGAAGACACCGACTTAACCACTCCATAAAATAATGCAATAGTTGAGTCGACGATTAGGGAGTTCGCAACTTAGGCATTCCATCATTATTACTTGATTTCATTTTCAGTCTCAGCCTCTTCTAGACTCAACGCTTCTCAAACGTTAAAGACAACTCTAGAGTGACATTACGTGATACGTGTAATCCATTTTTTCCTATTGGCATTTAAATCCATGCAGATTCGAAACCTGCTATTAAACCTTGACACGTGTAGCAGACTTTACAGTAACTAAATCTAGAAGCGGTCAAGTCTTCAAATCTTTAACAAGCACGTCCACTAGTAGGCCCTACACTACCATGTTACACTATTTGTCTTCTAAGCATAGAGCTCATTTACACACCCCATTGTCTGTTTAAATGGTTTCGAAACCGGTTTTTTATCAAAACTGTTCCCGGATATATTCTCACAAGAGCGTCGGATCTTTGGCAAATACCATGGTATCTTCAATTTTAAACATACACTTCAATCATATGCATTCAATTTACCCGTTTTATATGACATACTCAAAGTTACATGCTCGTACTTAACTTCATGTGTACCGGTATTAGTCTAGGTACTTCAAACCTGGACATATAGTAAATATATTGTAGATAACTGATGTTAGATGCTCACTATTAACGAGTTGATTAGTTTCTGTGTTCTTTTGGTGCCATACTAGATCAATGCTATACCATTTTTCCAATTTATAAAATACTCTTTTATAACATGGCCAAATAAAAGAAGTTCAATAATATTTTCCAATACCTTTTTCTTACTGTTTTTAAAGATGATTTGCCTTATTAGCGCGTTAAGGTCCGTTTTTGCAACTCGTTGGCCTTGGATTGGTAGAAGATTTAGAGTTTGCAGAAGCAGTTTTAGGGGGAGGCCGACAGCGCCATAGCCAGAGGCCCCGCGCCTGTAGGGGACCCCGCCCCTCAATGCTAAGAAAAAAAAATGTGTCTGACTGCCCATATCAATATCATGGAAGTACGTGAAAACTCGAAACTGTATCCACTGGAAGGAATAAAATGTCTCTGGAACTTCCGCAGTATGATCTGTCTGAACTTCCTTTCAATGCATGACGTCATTGGCGATCGCAAACTATTTCGGCCCAGGGCCCCGCACCCTTCAAAACCGCCACTGAATATGACTGGTACACATATAATACTACATCATTAAGTATCTTCTCGATGAAAAGGCTGTTCTTCGAATTTGGTAAGGCTGTGCTCAGTGATTCTCGGTGATCTACGCTATACTACGCTGAACCTGACGAATAATCGGTGATCTCCTTGCGCAGGGATATCTAGTCTATTTTCCTTTTTAGCAAGGGGCTATGTCACAGAAGAAAATACCTGCTCTATTAATTAAGAAGTTGGGAAACCTAATATGAATTGTTTTCCCGCTGTCCACAACTCTGGATACTTGTCTGCTTGGGAGCACCATAAATTGACATACTCATTCCCTCAGAATGATACTATCAGTTCGTCAACTGTTCTGACATGTACGCAACTTCAATTATTACAAATGTAGTCTGTCGGCTGTCTCTTTACCGTCGAGTCTGTCGTCGAAAAACTCCACAAGTGTCTCGCTGATGTCATAAAATCAGCTTAGGCAAGTTCCTCTTAATAGCACACTTCAATATGTAACAATAACTGCTCAAAAGTCCTGTTCTTTTCATGGTATAAAAGGGCGGAAAAGAACAATCGTTTAAAATTTCGCTTTGATTTTGTTGATGGATTTATTAACTGATTATGAAGTGTCATGAAGCCTACCTCTATCGTTTTTAGAAATTAAATGGTGCTTATGGATCACAGAATGAATTGTGAGCAGGCCAGGAACTTTATTCTACGTGACAGAAACGAGGCCCTTATGTCGTCCAACCAAGCAGTGGGAGAGTGTGACGTCCCGATTTTGAAAATGTTTGAATTAAGGAAAAAGTATACAATTTTCACTTTACCCTATTAGTAAGAATGTCAATGGCCCAAATTGGTAGTGTTTCCCTTTCCAAACACCGAGACATCAGCTTTCAAAGTTTTAAATCTCTAACAAAACCTTGTTATTTGATGCTGGTTCCTAACGTAAGGAACCAGGGAACATAAACAGAGTTTTGACCAGAGATGTTTTAAATTCAAACGCCTGTAGTTTAAACACTTTCTACACTACAGGTCTGGAATTTGGGGAAGCAGCCTATTCCAGGGTTGCGTTTAGATATCTGGAGTCAAGTCTTACAATTTCCAAAACTTTTGGTTTGTGGCGTCATCATTTTCCTTCCGCATTGCAGGAGCACCGTTTGTGGCACATTGCACAATATTGCTTATGCTACCTTTTTCGTCATGAATACTTTGACGGCTTTGAGTAACGACGACGTGTGTCCAACAGTAATCAAGTACCTCATTATCTCTGAAGGTAGACTGGTCGAGTTGGAGAGCATGGACAGTTTAATTTCGATAATGTGTTGATTAGTTGTGTCTCGACCTACTTTCCCATTTCCTCGATGGTACGCTTCACTGTATCGTTACTCCGAGGCAATGTAAGAAGCACGGGACTAGCGCTTTGGTTTATTCTCGTCTCGATCACTTCTTTCACACATGGTAGAATACGTTTTTCTCCAACACTATGTGAGGTACTAGTTTTGGATATCGTTACTACTATCTTACATGATGCTATCAATCCCTTCTCTAAAAACATAGGTCTTGATTGGCAAATAATGTCCATATCATCTTGTGTTTATCTGCTTTTTCTGAAAGCACACACCTTCATCCTGTGAAAATCTGCATTAACGTTTGTTGTATGCATTCTGCTCAAATGGCTTGATAGTACTGTATCCGCAGTAGGAGACATTGTAAGCCGAATGGGATGCTGTCATAGATTAGTTATGGAATAACTTTATTTGATCGAGACTACATATTAATGCTATAAAGCTTTCCAGAAATTAATAAAATATACTCAACTCTTGGATAAATAGAAGCCATTACCGCCGACCAATCAACACTAATTTTTGGTATCGCAAAACGCTGTTACAATGCCAACGCTGAGCGAGATAGTGCTTGATCTGTCATATGCTATTCTCACACTTCTTGTACAGGAAACATACCTTTTGGCGTCAACCTGAATGTTACTCTCGAGAAATAGTAGAGCCTACGCATAAAGGATACGCCTAAAATACATGCTGGACTTCCCGCACTTAATGTCAAAGAAATTCTATACAACTGTCCGTCCGATCATTCAATCGAGCCTATAACCTTTCCTCCTTTCACTGCCCCCTCCCCAAATGATTCTATCGCCCCTTTCCGTTCAGCGCCCACCTGAGATTAAATATCGCCGACGTTAAAAAACACTGCTCTACACTATCACGTAAGTGTATTGAACGACTTATAAAAACAGACGATAGCAGAAAAGACGTCCGTATTATTCAAAACCCTTATTGGCACAAATGAGCTGTGTTTCGCATTGAAATGCCTACACCAATAAATTTGACATCAAGAGACGTTTGCGGCAGAGACGCACTTTGTGCCTAAAGCATTTTAATCTGTCCACTTAAAAAGGTGCTCAACATCATCACACACTAAGAGGGGTTGAATACAGGAGGTGCAAAGTTCATAAACGTAAGGCATACACAAGATACCGCATTCGTGGCAAGCAGTGGGGTAAACCTAAAGATGGAAGTTGATAAAGGAAAGGAAAACAAAGAGGTACTTCAGCTTTTTGCAATGTCAAAAACAAACGCCATGTTCGTAACAAGACATGGTGTGGACAATTTACTAAGAATAAATGTGGACAGAATATATCTTAAGTGGGTCTTGTGCTATACAGGTTAAGGGGATGATTGGTTGAAATTGCAAGGACTAATCTACATATAAAGATGTATTAATGAACAGGTAGCTAAGCTTGAGGATTTTGAGGAGACCTTTGCGTGCTATTTACAATTAACACACTTGTTTGCTGCAGATATCTGGACACTAAGAAACCTTTGGAGACTGATTCAGCTCGTTTGAGATGATGGCATATTGGGAAATGCTTGAAGTCTTGTAACCACAAAGACCCAACAAATGAATCTATATTGCAGTAAATGGGAGCAGAAAGATCACTTGTCAGGGCAATGAAAACAGGTAAACATTTTCAGAGTTGGGGTGTTACAGCGAAAACTGCAGCAAAAAGACCACGCAAGATGCCAAGAAGGGTATGTATAATGATACAATAGGTAGAATATGGGACCGATGACTCACACGAAAACAGCACTTGACAGGAAGAGATGGGCGGGCAAAGATCTTGCGGAGTATTCCACCAAAGTAAATTAAGAAAAGTAATGTAAACATTGAACATGAGGTAGCAAAATGTATGAAGGGATTAAAGAGTTTGGCCATCTGTACCAAGGGTATGTTGGGAGCAGCAATTAAAAGTTTATTTT
>JAAAKL020001016.1:0-34083 GCA_010016065.2 Carybdea cf. marsupialis auct. non (Linnaeus, 1758) | reverse complement strand
AACAAAGTACGTACTTCAGATTTACCCAATGACACTTATATAGTACCCATGTATAATGAAATATATTGATCCTTGATCCTTGATGAGGGGATACTGCTCGAAATTCAGTTGTATTTCAACCTGATAAAGCTCATTCAACAAGTGGTACTAAAAGTACTGTCAACCACACCAGCTTTTACGTATCTGGTAAGGACATGACTGGTAATTCTACCCTTACAAATTCTACCAATATAAATCCTTATCGACCAAGTAGTTCGACTATTTTGGAAAGTGCACCTAAAGTTCCAGTATCTGTAACGAATCACAGTGATGCCAGTCCCAGTAAAGACAACCAGAAATCCAGTGCAGCTAGTAGATCTTCTCATAGTAATCAATCAATCCTGAAAAGATCATTTAAATTTCCTAAAAATATTCGACCCTCCTCTAACGACCCTCCTCCTCCTCTAACCTCTTATATTGGAGTATTCGCCCACTCCTTAAGTCGTGGCTTATACAATGAGTGCAAATCTATTGACGATAGCGATATACCCGAGGACAGCTCTGTTGACACCATGAATTTTGGGATGAAAGGTTCCAACTCTCCCACGTTATATTTAGGTACTACTAGAGACACTTGCGAAACACGTAATTTTTCTTCTACATCCAGTAGTGTTAAGACGGATGGACGAGAAAGTGAACCATTTTAGGGCAGTTTTTTGAAGAGAAATATGACCAATAATCTCGAACCTAACAATTCAAATCAGGAGTCTTTAGTGCCAGTAGATAGTGCTGTTTCAAAACTCAAACCTCTCTTTCAGTTCAAAAAGAGGTTTCTTAGAGATAAACCAAATAGTGGCGGGGATATTTCTTTAGTCAGGCAGATAGAGAGTTATAAATCAAGTTCCTTTTCAAGTACAGTAAAAGAGGAAACGAACAATACAAATTCTTCAGATCTCTCAGAATATGCAAACCTGTTACCAAAAAATTCTCAACCGCTTGATTCGGACTCTGATTTTGAATCATTCCTAAATGATTTAGATTTCTGAAGGGCCTACATATTTCTCTTTCTTTTGGTGCATTTTCAGTAAGTTTTCAAAAATTTAATGCAGTCAAGACGCAAAGGTAAGGAGGTGTAAAGACTGGCTGATTGATATTTTGAAGAAAACTTGAGGTATAGGACATAGCGGAGGAGGGTTAAGGGTATCCATATTCCTGAATAAGATGTTTCTCTCTGTGTTTTCCTATGCCTATTTTATTTCTGAATAATAAAATAAATGTGTTGCTATTAAACACTGACTTTTTTTTAAGTACTGTGGTATTATTAAACAAATGTGTTGCTATTAAATGTGTTACTATTAAGCGTTGTTTTACTTTTACGCCAGAATTCAAATAGGTCTAGTCAGAATTAGAAATAGCTGTAATTAAGTCAGGATTCAAATAGCTGCTGTTGCATTTTTTTTGTTGTGTTTAATACAAGTCTATAAGCTCACAATATCTGCAGAATTGAAGCTATGGTTCCAATATTTATTATACTCCAATATTCATTATATTCCAATATTTATTATACTCCAATGTTTATTACATTGCTCCCAATTACTGCAAGCCTTTGTATTGATAGAATTTAGTACACGTTCTTACCCGTTCAATTTCCTTCTCGTCCAGTCTGAATCCAGGTACCATTGTAATTTCTATGGATATCAAATCTAGAATGCTGTTTATATGTCCGTTCTCTCTGTTGGAAAAGGTTACACATAAAAAAAGTCAACGTATGGCACGAAAATGATTAGGTGAGGAACAAGAGAACATATTCTTAAACACAAGATTTGAGTTCTCTCTCAATCACAATCTCTCATTGAAGACAGGCAAATATAGACCATGGCCACATTTAGTATTAAAAAACAAAAGTGTTTTTTGGCAACTGACACGAACATATGTTCTTCAGTAACAAACTGAAAGGACATCAGCAAATCAGATAGCAATACCCAGTTATTTCAAATCTTGAACAACCACGAGAGAACTATTGTTTGTCTTACAGGCTGTTATGAGTGCATTATCTAAACCGGGGACAACAAATACCATGTTCTTTCGAGTTATAGCATTGTACTCTTCACTTGATTCAAATTTAAAAGGAATCCTCTTCATTGATGAATTATTGAGGTGATGGAGGGAAACTCGAATATCAGGATTATGGAGAAAAACACAGTTCTCTTTCTAAATTGAAAATGGACCATTTTATTCGTTAATGTTATCATATAAAATTTCAAAGTCATTTTAAATGTTCATCTGGTAACAAAGCTTGCAATCAATGCTTGATTGTCTCAGATGATAAGGTTTGTTACCAATAATATTCCATCTGGTAACTCTAATGGGATGACACGTTTACAATCGGCATACATTTGTTTTAGGTATTTGACATTCTAAAGTATAGAGCCGCCGTGGTCTAGTGGTTAAGGAATCGGACTCCCATGCCATCGCTTGTGAGTTCGTATCCCGCCTAGCCCGATATAAAGACAATCGGTTGGGGAAAGCAACGGGAGATCACCCCTGTAAATGTGCTCACTCTGGCTGGGCAATAGACTACGCTCGAAATCGAGTATGCCACTAAAAAAAGGAAGAAATAGTATATTGAATGGATTTATCATAGAAAGTAAGAACTTTGGAATTGTAAAAAATTTGTGCTGGCACTAATTACTTTTAAATATTTTTCTATTATTACTCTCCAAACGTATCAACACTTAATTTTATGCCCTGGTAAGGTTTTTCAGGTAGATAGTTTCATTTATCCTAAACTATGAGAACGAGTGTATACGTGCTTTTGTTGCTACTAAATTTGATCCCAAGTATTGTTAGACCGTATTTCTTATCCCCCTACTTACTTTAAAGATGTTTTCACGAAGCGAAAACGAAGACGCTAAAGGAAGAGTGCGAAATAGCAGCATATGCCAGTCTTGTTCAGGCTCATTGCTTTAAAATGTTACAAAGGCATTACGCCCTTAAATATCTTTATTTTAACCTTTTGGTATAATGAACGTATGATGCATCAACGCTATAGGATCTTATAGGAAAAAGCAACCATTTTTTTCTTAAATTAGGGTTTTATTCAAACTATCACATAATAATTTTCTGTATAATAAGTGCTTCGATTCCCAACACAATTGCTCTTAATATGTTTCTACGCAGAAAGACTTTTATTCTGATGCTATCATTTATATTTTCACATAGATTTCAAATGGGGGGGTACTGGTTTGAGCCCCGACACTGGACACAAAAATATTTTTAAAAGGTACTTGAAATACTTTCCTACAACTGGTCCAGAAACCGTTTAATCATGTTATCCTATACCACAAATTGAGGAATTTTTTGTCAAACTATTTAACTGAGGGACTTGGTCAAAGGTAGGAAGAAATTAAGAGCAAACTGAAGCTAGGATTAGAAATAAAAGTGACATTTTTCATAATGAAAGTTACGTGCATATTCTAAATCAGAAATAAACTACAGCAATGATCTTTTCAAATTCTGTTTTTAAAAAATATAAAAATATCAACAATGCATTAATCGATTAATTTCATTCAATTTCAATCGATTAATTAATTCATTAATTATTGTTTCATTGGTGAAAAGAATAGCGTCGATAACAGCATGGGTACATATTTATCCCATAAACATACGGATGACTCATTATTCATTCTTTGACCCGATGGTAAAGAATTTTTGACAAAGTGGGAATATTTGGAGGCTTAAGTAAGGCTTCAAAATAAGAATATCAAGCCTAAAAAAAATTACCGGTTCTTACAAAGAGTAGATACCATGTCTTGTTTCGCAAGGGATGATATATATTCTTGAATATTGTGAACATTCTGTTTTCAAGATATATTATCATTAATCAGAAAGGTAAAACATTTATTCACATCGTGAATATCCGAGTCACAGGTTTTTAATCCCTTTGGCGACATGTTTTTCTATTTCTCCAGCATCTTTTCAAACATATAAGACGTTTAAAAAACAGTTAACATCAAACATGAAAGATATCCATCAAAATTGTCTTGTTTTAATCATTATCCACAAGTATCTTTCTAGAGCTCCTTAAGACATTAAGCATATCAGTAAGTGCGACGTTTATAGATAAATGCAAATAATTTCATGCCGTCGTTTCATGCTCTCAATAAAAATTACAAAAAAACAAGAAACTCTCATTTTTCATGCACTATCTATCCAGTAATTGATGTACAATTCAGCTAATGTTCCTATGCAATTTCTCTTAATACGGGTAATTAACTTCTTCAAAGTATAAATATATCAATTATTTTTCTATCACGTTATACTCAAAGGCCTACCTCAAGTGCTCTTCTTTCTATTGATTGACTCATAATGAATATAAAGAGATGCGGTGTCCATTTCAATTTTTTTGTATAAATTGAGATTTGGAAAGGTGTTTAGTTTACTTGTCCTGCCAACTCAGGTCGTAGATGCACGTTTAGAATTGTTTTTGACGAAGGATCCTGATATCGTAGAATGATGTCGCTAAGCAGAAAACTGGTAAGTTTTACTTTCCTACACTATTGCCTCAGATGAACTTGTGTCGTCATTCCTCTTAAGGAGGCACACATCATCACTCAAGCGGTCTCGGAAGGTCACCTTTCGAGACATCATATGCAGGTACACCGCCATCGCCAAGGAAAACCTTCCAACAGCTATGACCAATACTATGTACTGGAAAGGTGTAGTGAATTCTATCTCGGCTGATGTCGCAAATTGATGATGATGATGATGATGATGATGATGACACTAGTGCTTATTCATAAAATTAGACAGATGTATTATAAAATGATGGCTGACGAAGTTAGCATACTTTACTGCTGATAATTGTATTATTAGACCATGAATAAATCTCTTTAGGGGGGTCTCTCAAAAGAGCTATTTTGGGAAGATAACGTTACAGTTAGGTTTTGAAAACCGAGACGACAAAGTCCCAAGATGCCGCCATTTCAGTATTCGTACAACTGATCCTCTTACTACGCCAATGATGCAAGAAATCTTCAATAACGTTAACGCTACATTTTTGGGTCTTCATATCAGATTCGCATTCTTCCCCTATATGTCATTTGTCAACGTTGTTGATAAAATGCAGATAACTGTATTATTAATGGCAATGATAAAACAAAACGTTTATTCGAAGGTAAATCGTTGTCACTAATTTTTTTGGTATGCATAGAGGGGATGTATAGAATGCATGGGAGAAGCTCCAGCAGGGCATACGAAAATATGACGTAACATCGTGTTAACGAGCACCAATGCAATACAGTTGATGAAAATCACTTTTTATTTACATTTCAGGTTAATCTATCAGTTGCAGCATTGCTTTGTTCCGTGCTATGGTGAGTACTTTCAAATAAATACAAGTCTTGCAACTTGATATTCTACTTCCGACGATCATCATGTGCAAAAAAATGTAGTAAACACAGTAGTGGTATAGTGTCAAACTCGCTATCCGAGGGTCGTGAGTTCGAACCGACCCTGCAACGATCCCGCAGGTACTGTGCTCTGTAATCTGCTCTCGTAAAGTGGGAGGCTATGTTTCAAAAGAGGACAGGGGGGACTGCAACCATGAATGGCATGAATAGCATGAATAGCATGAGTAGCAAGCATGAAAAGTAAAAGTAACCCCGTTCCTCGTAGTAACTTCGACCTTAATTAGGATGAAACAATTAACAAATTCTTACTGTGAAATGTGAGGTGGCACCACAAGGATGGGCTCACTAATGGGGGTGCATGATTAAAGTACATGTATCATCTTTTCTAGCAACTTTCTCCTGGATAACATTACATCTTCAATGTAATTCATTTCGCCTTCTAGGTCTGCCGCACATGCTGATGAAACGCCAAATACTCCAGAAAAAAAGTTAAAAACTAGCAAGGGACCTAAGCCATCCACGCCGTCTCAGCCAGCCAAATTAACAGCGTACGACAGGCCTTTCCGCTTTGCTTGCAGCACAGGTAGGTGCAATGATTAATCTACCACATGTTTTATGTCACTAGTTAAAAACTGTTACGAAGCAATTGTAGTTGGGTATGCAACAGTTTGGATGCTACTTTGGCAAATTTTGGGGCATACAAAAAGTTAGGGAAAGGAAATAGAAGCCCGTTTCTTTATTCTCAGTTTAAGGTGGACCATATATTCCTTTCGAGTCAACGTTTTGTCAACAACTTCCTGTCTACGTTTGTAAATCAATAACGTGTTTTCTACTTGATTCCTTTACAGGTCAAGCAGTCTCGGGTATATTCAGCAGATTTGCCACACAGAGACAGAACATTTCTATTCCGTTGCCAGCCTGTCAAGGGTTTAACTAAAGTCTGCATCTGGACAGAGTACAAGAACATCTTCCATGGTCTACTTAAATTTAGATGTCCTGGAAACAACTTGATCACCGGCATCCGCAGTTACCATTGGAACAAGAAGGAAGATCGTCGTTGGTCGTTTCGTTGTTGCAGCTTAAAATGTGGCAAGAGTTTGAAATGTGGTCCTCTTTCCCGACCGATCAACAGCTACAGATCGATCATCAATTTCAGGACAGATTGTGACGTGTTTTTCAATGGAGTAGTCGCATACCACAACAAGCCTGCTTAGTAAGTATCTTGACGTTTAATTTTTGAAAGTTAGAATATTCTAGTCGACAATAATTTGTACTGTTAGTTGCAATAATATTTCATTTTGCTTTAAGCCTAATTATTCAATTCTTCTGTTTCAGTGACAGATCATGGAGAGTTCGAGCATGCAAGGTGGCCTAATCCTACAACTTTTAAATATAATTTTTGAATGTACACTTAAATAGATTTCAGCAACTTGGACAAGTAAGTTTGATCTTTGCGTGCACCCTCGCGTGAAAGATTTTTGTCAGTTTGTCAAAGCGCTTATGTAACCATGCGCTTGTATCGTTTATGTTGTAATAAAAAAAGGGATGAAATAAAAGAAATACAGTGTTGTGAACTCTAGTACAAAGTAGCTGCGATTGATGCAGGTCATATAGGGCTCCAACTTTTGGCAAAATGTAATGCTGTGCTAAAAAGGAATATTTTGGACACTCGCTTCATCCCAGGAAGAAAACCGCATATTGTGGTATATAGTTGTGTGTAATTGAAGTGAAATGTGTTCGGACCACAAGTAAATTTGCATACAATAAATAAAGGGAAGTAAAACATCCTGCAATTGTCAAGATCCTGGACAAGGATATAGATGCGAATTCTGAATCATCCTCAGTGACACGGGTGGTAAACAGTCCACACAAAGCTATAACGTGTCTTATGATATTAAACTTTCGTTAAAGCGAGGAATGGTCACAAAATTTAGGCCTCTATTATCATTAAAAAATTCTGAAAAAATATATTTGTCGCCTGCAAGAAGAGCCACCGCCATCTGAAGCCTTGATAAAGTTGTCTTGCGTCGCAAAATCATGCTACACTCTATGCACAACGTATGTTACATAGAGTAAAAGTTGTGTTCCATGTTGCATGTAGAACGTAACTCAATTTCGTCTTCCATTCTTCGCAACAGATCCTGTCCATCAAATATACAAAGCAGCGATTTACATGTATATTGCTTTTACATGTATTCTTAAAAGACATTAGCTTCTAGGTGTATTACTTCCTGATCAAGAAGGTGCATTTGATTCATATGATGGTTTTAAAAGCAAATTGTAAAGTTAGGTAGGGTAGGGCTACTGTTGCTTCACTAGTTTCCCCTCGATGGTTCTCTAGTTACATCCCTTGATTCACCTAAACCTTTTGCGTATGAAATACAAAGTTAAATATCCTCAAGGTAGATTTATTATGCTCTTGCTTACCAGAGATCTTTCACATAATAGGAAACCTGCAGCAAAGTTCTGTTTTCTAATGACTCCGACTCTTTCAAGCCCTAAATCTAAAATACCTATAATTTGTGAAATAAACAAAAAATGTACTTCAGAACCATGGCTTTTCTCTCCCTGCTGTCATCATCATCATCATCAGGTCGAGCTAGCTCAGTTATGTCTTATTCGTGTCCTTCATTCTTCCCGACCCCCAATTGCAGCAGGCAAGTCTTCGAGCGGGTGCCCAGTATCGTTCGACAGTTGATTTATATATGTGTGATCGGATCTTCCTATGGATAGGCTGCCATGCTTTGGATCTCAGAGGAGAGCCACACTTGCTAGCTCTCTTTTATTCCTCCAAAGATGACCAGGGAGTTTTAGACGTCTTTCTTTTATTGATGTGGATACTGGAGGAAGGTTTCCGTAAATTCGCTTTTTTGATGGATGCTCTCTCCAGCTTAAAGTGAGCGCTGTACGGAGGAGACGCCTTTAATTACCATCCAGAGATAGTTCTTGTTGTTTTGTCAGGGTCCATGTGGTTGAGCCATATGTCAGTATTGCTCCGACGACAGCTTTGAATAAGTCCCTTTTCATACGATCTTGAAGTAAAGACTTCCAGATCACATTAAGGCCATCTAGGGCTTTCCATGCTTTGGCTTTTCTGATGCTGATATCTTTTTTGGTGGAATATATGTTGATACCTAGGTAACAGAACTCATCGACAACCTCGATCTGTTTGCCACATTTTGACATGATGGTGCCGTACTGATTGTAAGTCAGAAATTCTGTCTTTTTTGCGTTAATAGACAATCCAATTTCGCTTGTTACTGATTCGACACTGTGAAGGAGTTTAGTAGCCTCTTCAATTGTGTCAGATATTAAAGCAAGGTCGTCCGAGTAATCAACATCTGATGACTCTTGCAGGATATCGAGAGCTACGGAAGTGCTCCAGGGTAAAGCCTAGCTCAGGATGTAGATCAGCAGACGTTCTGAGGGCATAATAAAGACAGAGAATGAAAAGAAATGGGGCGAGTGTGTCTCCTTGTAAAACGCCAGCAGCTATATCTAAGAAGTCCGTATCGCCGTCTGTTGATCTAACCATTGCTCGGGTATTCTGGTAAAGCATAATGAATGCTGAGGTTATTTCCTCAGGAATGCCATAGCAGAGGATGGTTTCTTTAAAGTTTGCTGCGGTGAACTGAGTCAAAGGCTTTAGAAAAATCTACAAACTTGAAGACTGCCTTTAGATTTTTGGCCTTGACACCCTCAATCAGTTTGCGGATGATGTGAATTTGCCCAACTGTAGAGCGTTTCTGTCGGAATCCATTTTGGTTTTTTCGCAGAATTTTGTCGACTTCTGGGCGGATTCTGTTTAGTAGGAGGAGACTGTAGATTTTAGCTGATATGGCAGTGAGTGTTATGCCACGATAGTTTGTTGTCGAGCCAGGATCCCCTTTCTTGAGGAAAGGATGGATGCAGCCTTGTCTCGATCTGTCTATGGTTTATTGTTGATAGATGTAATTAAAGAAATAGAGAAGTTCCTTATCGTAGTCCCCAGTTAGCTACACTTCAGAAGGGATGTTATCTAACCCTCATGTCTTTCCTCTTTTGATTTGTCGTTTAGCGATTGTTAGATCCTCCATTGAGAAATTGCCTTTTTGATATTCAGCTCTCCGTCTACAATCGTTGTTGTTTCCTTTGCTGTTACATCTGGCACTTTGCCAAGAAGGTTCTCAAAAAACTTTTCCATTTTTCGATCTTTTCTCGCTGGTTAGCTGCTCTAAGTTTGGCTCTGTTGCAATTTTTACGACCGGTGACTTCACTGACAGTTTTTCAAGCCTGGGAGGCTTCTTTTGATTACCGCACACTCAATTTCGTTTACCTTCTCTTTTACATACTGTTCTTGCTCTGTCTGATATGTTTGTTTGAGGTCAGAAAGAGCAGTCCTGTAAACATAGCGATTCTCTTATGAGGGATTTCTAATTTTTCTTTCTAGAGCTATGTTCAGACTATTGCGTTTCGCAGTATTATTTTCCGTTTTCCAACGAGCTTATTCTACTCTTGGCAGGAGTTACTTCCTCTGCAACCAATGAGCAGGCTTTTTCGAAATTTTGATATGCGCTGTCCACCGATGTGTCAGTGCATGTATCTTAAAGAATTTGGTAGTGGTTTGTCAGAGTGAGTTTGAATTTGTCTGCAACAGTTCTGTTGTTAAGAGTTGACCAGTCATGTCGTGGAACGCTCGAGGTTTTCGGTTTGTTGGTACGAAGACTTAACCTGATTTTTACCATTATGATCCTATGATCTGAAATGACTGTACTGAAGGATGTATGCAGTTCACAATTTAATTTAAGAAATGATGTCATAGGGATTGCGATATTCTTCCTCTTCAGGAAGCTGGTCTTGTATTAGAAGTTTTTTAATTACAATTTTTAATATGTGTTAGGGGAAACAATGCTGAGCTTCCTTTGCTTCAGTTACAGATGTTTTCAATTTGCTGATATTTGGAACCATTTTGAGCCTTATGAGATAATATATCTGTTTACAGAAGTGTCAGGACTTTTGCTGTATTCAGCAGCGAAGGTTTAGTCAGGAATGGTCTCTAGACATTTTGAAATATTGTTTATGGATGAAATTTGTATTGTTGGTTTGATAAACATTTCACTATTGATTGATATGTAGTTATCCTTTTCTTCTGTTTCAGTGACAGACAGTATGGCTTAGTTGCTTTGACAAACAGCATTCTCTTTGTGATTGTATTGTTTTGCGCTCTACATACATGGGCAATATATTTCAAGTATTGGGCATTGGCATAGCTAGTTACATTTTGTGCTCCAACAATTTTCCGTATTTGTTCATTACAGTACACAAAGCTGTAATCTGCCTCCTCGTCCTCATCAGTATCATTACCTTTGGGGACATGTTTTCGCTTCCACCCTCCTTTTACCATGCTCCTCATACAAGGCAAGTAGTTGCAGTACCCTGTCTATTTTTGCACTACAGTGAGCTACTTTGGATATTGACAACGATAATGGTAAATGCTGGAATCACTTTATCAGTTACAAAGCGACAAAAGCCTACAACATTCGATTGTTTCATGGATGATTCAGCTTTGTTGAAACATCGATCTAGCTTCCTGCCTTTATTTAATAGTGTCAACTGAAAGAAATTGAATAGTTTGTTGTCATTCCTGTCAAAGAACGTTTTCATACTGTCCTTCATATCCATTTTGAGTTCAATATCCATTTTGAGACAGTCTTCGCTGGCATTTCAAGTTTCCTATATTGATAAGGTCTAGAAACTTTCAAGCAAGTGTGGTCCGTTGAAATAGAATGTACAAAATTAATTTTTAAGAATCCAAAGGAAAGGTGCTACATAAAGAGATGAACTGTTGATTGATATTGTATAGGAAGAGATGATTTGCAGATGTATGCTACTGTATGGTTTGATATTGTACTGTATAGTGGAATAAAAGGTATTACACAAGAAATGTTTGCCTACCAGACCCAAGAGTGATAGCGTTTCGGTCCCAGTGAAGATCGATTGAGCAACAACTGTGTGATAGGAGACATATCATATAGCCAAGACAGGCGAATCCTTAGGTGAGATCATTTCAGGTTGCTCGCTAGTGGTGTTTTCTTAGTGTGATGTTTGTCAAAACTCTGTTACGCATTGCACAGGTATTTGAGATTGCGTTATGAAACGGATTACGTGTCCTAACGATAGCCGAGATCCCGAATAATCGATGAGTAAAACTTTAAAGAGATGAGACTAACATATAGACTCATGAAGATATTGGACCGAATAAACTGTACAAGTCCAGCATTAAGTGCTAGAGAGCTCTAAATTGCACACAGAAATTACTAATTTATATACATATTCGAAGTTACTAAAATTAACTATTAGGTCATAAATAAATGCAAAATTAATCAAGATTTAATGATGATATAATAATCACGTGATTCAGATGCGCTGATACGCCTACTCTTTATTAGTAATCACGAATCACAGGGAGTCGAGATGCGTCACGATATTAGGTTTTTATAAGCGTGTTAACAAGATGAAGGTCACTCAGGTGAACCAGGAAACTATTTTGCAGATTTTCAAGGATCTCGTGGGATTGTGAGCATTTATAATTCATGAATCGTTATATTTTACGTTATTGCAGTGATTCTCAGCCTGGGAGGAATTCCCTTCTAAGGGAGGATTGAGAAGTGCCAGGGGAGGAATAAGGGACAGGAAGGGTAATGGGGAGGAACGGAGCAGTGATGGTGTACTGAATAGTACTCGATCGTGTCAGAACTAGAATCTATTTAAGACAAGGTCATCTTTGCTCTTCACATTTCGTTATTTAATTAGATAGTACAACTCTAAACTCTGAAAGACTATAACTCATGTAGACCTACTCTGTTAAACTCGGAAACTCTAAAACTCTGAAACTTATTTACTCAGTTCAAATCTGAAGACTCTATCACTCTCAAACTGATAGATTCTCAAACTCTTAAACTCTGGGACTCTAAAAGACTAACCCTCAAGTCTAAAGTCTCTATCTTAAGAATAGCCGTTGGTGTGTCACATCCAATGCTCAAATCCTTCCCAGACTACTTCAATAACAGATGGGAGGGATTGCTCAGATTATAAAGAAGTTTTACATTTTCTGGCATCCCTCCAACCCCCCGTTTTTCTTTCAAACTGGCGATAGATTTTGATCCCCTAACGGCTCCTAAGTCCGTGTGTACATCAACGAAAAATTGTACATCAAAGTGCTATCGTTATTTCCAGATCTTTTGTAAAACTGATTAGTTTCCCAATCGCTCTTATATTGATTAATAAAAATACATTCCATTTTTGCATCAAGTGCCAATTTTCACAATATGCAATACTCTTGCTAGTCGTTCATCAGATTTGTTCCCGTTGTTTAGATAATTGACCATTTTAGAATGTAAACAATAAACTGGAACTTCATATCGGTTAACAATTTTCTCTTTCTTTTTTAAACTACGATTTGGTAGGGGAGGAATGGAAATGGCCTGGACCGGGTAAGAGAGGGATTGGTGACACAAACGTTGAGAAACACTGCCCTGTTGTAAGCCATATACCAGGGTTAGGAAAAGAACTACTTACCTTTACAATACGTCCTACTTGAATAAGACAAGTCTCACTATCCTAACTATATTACAAGGAAACCCTTCTCTAAGAGAAAATACAAAAGCTGGCATTCAATGCGCTAGTTCACTACATGGTGGTCAACCTCTGACATACTTATCATGTGTATTGGAAGACTTTATATTCAGACATGCAAGAAAATTTTAATACAATACTATTCTGACCTAAAAGGCAGGCCTATACATTTCCGTGTTTATATGGAACTACCAAGGATAGGAAATATCTCGTTAGTCCTTGATCAAAGGAAGGCAAAACTTGCAATCAAAATTCGAATACCATTGCAAGTTGTTTGATCCACTTAAAGCATGTTACCTGCAAATTACAAGGGGCTGCAATATCGTCTACCCAGATTAGATTGTTGATTTAACTGGCACTCGGTGATGTAGGCAGTAAGTCTCAATTGCTAGATGGCTGAATAACTAAATGGAAACCATAAGCAAGTAAGCATGGTATTGTACAACTTGCCAGGTGGTCATGATAAAATTCAGTCTAGCAAGTAATTTGATAGTCCGCAATATTTGCCTGTTACCCATCGTGCTTCCTTCATGCATATTTCCTACACAAGAGAATTGGTTTGTATTATTAGCAAAAGTATCATTCTGGTAGACTTATTTCGTCAGTCTGCTGTAAGCACGCCACATGCCATTCTACTTTGTGGTTCTTGGTAAAAAGTAGTCCTTGATGATTGGCGTTAGTGTTGCTGCATCCAGTCGTGTTTATTTACACCATCTGGTAAACATGACATCAATAACCAATAACTAACAAATGATACGTAGATAGTGTTACCATAAGTCTTACTATAAAAATAACTGTCCCTTGGACAATTTTATATTCATTAACCATGTGTTTGACAGTTACTGCTGTTATTTTTTGAGAATAACAGCTATCTTTTAATTTGAAAAGATTAAGTGTTTTCACAGAAAGTAAAATTAAGGGTTCATACCTTGTTTATTGTATGAAAGTGTGTTGTTTCATGCTTAATTATATGCCTCTTTGCTGTTCCATTCACTGGCTAGCTTTACTGTTTGTTAACTAGTTTATTACGTTAGCGTCTTCAACAGTACCAGGGACGTAGGAAGTATCTCAAACTTGAGGAGTACTTTTAAACAATCAAAGAGCACTTTAAACTTACAGAACACTTTACTACGTGTTGGATTTAAGAGCGGATAAAAGGGCACCTTATTGCAAAATCTTGGAGGGGCACGTGCCTCCAGTGTCTCCGGTTCCTAGGTCCCTGACTAGTACTCTGCTACTATTCAGCGTTGAAAAGGATAGTGCTTATTTGAGGCTATTGTTATTGATATACTGCCTTAGCACTTAATCAAGGTACTCTATTGTTCATTGTTTAAAAGGACGTTTTTGGGGGATGGGTGCTAGGAAGTTAATTAGCACTCATATTTCCTTTGCACCCTAATGACCTCGACGTTGCATCCCTCGAAACAAAGTTGCAGATAGTCAGTCAAGGAAAACGATTTCTTAAAAGTTTTCATAGTTTCAATCACAGAAAAACGTCGATTAATGCTCTCTTTCTCAATTTGTTGTAGAACAAAGATCTTTTATCACTATTGAATTCGATGAGCGAGCGAGGAAACATCTTAAAGATTATTGAGGGACAACATTTGCGGATATCAGCGCCTGCTTTGAAACCTGTGAAAAAGTTTTTAATCTTGACGTTCCACACCAGGCTCTCCTTTTCCGTTGTCTTCTTTTCAAAACGAGGCGAGAAGAAGATGTTGTTTACTATCACGTTGTCAATTGTATTTCTGTTTGTATTGAGGTCAGTAACCGATTCGCTGAAGATATGACCCGACTTTGAAAGCGTTACGATTTGAGATGTCGGATGAGGGTACTTTTGCTGTTTCAGCGGACTTCGATATTGTATCAGAGGATGAAGATGACGGTGAACAGAATAGACTGAAGGAAACTATTAGCGGCGTGTTGACTGATGTCTTGAATGATGTTGATGGAACTATAGGTTCACACACTGACCAAGCAACTGAAGGGGATGACAATGTTGATGGAACTATAGGTTCACACACTGACCATGCAACTGAAGGGGATGACAATGTTGATATAACGGTAGACATAAGTGAAATAGCGTTCATTGCAGATAAGCCAGAATTGCCAGTAGAAGGAAGAGCAGAAGACACAGAAGCGAATTTTTCTGCGGTTCCCGACGAGAACAATGAGGAGGCACTAAGTGGGGAATTATTGGATCAGACAGCAGAAGGCACTGATGATTTGCCGCCGCCAGATGAAGAAAGAGTGATAGAGGATGCATCAGAACCAGATGGAAGGTTGCTGAATTGCTCTATCGTTCTGGAGGATATTCGACATGAGATTGTGAACAACTATATTGTATCGCGTGACAAACTGAGGGCATTGTACGTCCCAAACATAGACCTGACCGGTGGTCCACAGGCAAGTTTATACAACCCATAAACAGTTTCATATGTTACGGTACTCATAGGTATACAGATAAAGAGATCACATTTGTATCATACCGGTACTTTTAGCCTGTACATGTAGCCTATTCAATAAATCCGAGTTGTTTTTAGTTTAGAAGGCAGTATTGACTTCAAGATAGTAGGCCTGCCTATGGCATTTGACTAAAAGGTTGCTAATAACTAGTGTATTACTACACCACACCCTAAAAAATTTCGGGAAATATTTATCTTTGAACAATAATAAGCATCACAGTCGATTGTGCAAGATTGAAATTAAGCAAGAAATATGTATGGCATACATATAGTCTTGCATAAGCATATAATCTTGTGATTCGAGAAGTGATAAAATGTTACCTCTTAAAACGTTTGATTCTACACATATGCAAGATAGTCTTTCACTGTATCACAGTTGTTAATAATTGAAGATGAGGTTGGATGTATTGCAGTTTCATGTGACCTTTGCTATGCTGCTTCTGTGCTTCAAGACAGAAGAGGGTGACGTTTACAACAGTACATCAGCTTTTCTTGGTGCTGTTGCATGATCAACAGGAAATTGTGTACTTTACTTCAATCACAGAATTAAGTAGGAATAGGTTTACTTACCTGCAACCTATACATTGCTGACACTTACCTTTTTGCAACAATTTAATAGGAAAACATGCCAATTTCAGCAACCTACATTAATGTTAACCCCAGCTTTGTTATATTCTGCAGAAATCTTTTCAAAATGTGTGACATAGAAATGATTTACTTGCTTACTTACTATCCATGTTTTACATTACTGTTTCCTCGCAGGGAATTGAACAGATCATGTTATCATGCAACCCTTTCTTCCATGCAACCAGTCCTTCCTGTCTTGATGGTTGGTTTCCTCTCAGATTTTCTTTGATCTACCTGGTGCCCTGGTTCTCCACACCTTTAGTTTTTCCGCACTTATTGCTCCATCCGATACTTCTCTCAACATGGCTCGACTGTCTATTCCTTATTAGAAGGCTATTGATGGGAGGGATTTGCGGCTTATGCAACAATTCCTGGTCACTAATCTGTTGGTCAGGCTTTATATTGCATGCCCACCAGTACATGGCATGATCCTTTCTTTATTCTGGCTAAGGTTGACTTGGTGATGGCTCAGGTGTCACTGCCATACAGATGGACAAATCTTACACATGTTTGGTGGATCCAACTACCAGCACTTAGTGGCAAGGCTCTGCAGCAGATGATTGGGAGCACCTACTTAAATTTGCTTCAGACAGATTCAACTCTTGTGATAGATGTAATTCAGGACTGTATTTAATATGTAGTGCTCTACTGTAGTTACTGAGTAAATATGGGGACATATTTACTGCAAGGAAAATACAAGCAAGATGGTGCATTATCCATTGTGTCTTGTCCCCTCCTTTATTACTGCAGGAATTTCTCTATACTATTGGTCATGATGTGGAGAACTTGTCATAAAATGGGAATGTAGTTGGCAAACTGAAGAAGATGATATCCAAATATCTTGGAAAAATGTGTATTTTGTGATCAATAAATAGTGTTTATACATGTAGGTGATTGCTGGCTATCCTCATGGTCTTCTTGACTTGATAGAAACTTTGATTTCCTTGTAGATTGCAAGACATGGGTTTGGCAGCGGACACTTGAAGAGAACACGGTACTTAATAAAAGCTCTCTTCTTTACTATTATATTGGAACTATGCTATTTTTGTAATGTAACATTATTGGGCACTAGTACTTCCAATGGGCTTTCCTCAAGTTGGATAGGTGGCATGCAACTCTTCAGATAAAACGAACATAACAAGACAAAACTTATAAGGAAGGTATAAATGTTCTTCTACACCTTTTAACAGTGTGTTTTATTCGTTCCGATTCTTGCCTCCATTGGCCATTAAAATTCTGACTGAAAGCCTAAGATGTAGCAAAGATGTATCTGATCACTAATTTGGGTATTTGTTTAATAAAATTAATAATGTGATGTTATATTTGTATTTTTTAACTTGGGGAGCTAAGGGGGTGTTAATAGGGCTCAAGCACCAACAATGCCTTGCTTCTGGTCAGAGTTCAATTCATTTGTTGAAGGCAGCTAATCCTTGGTGAATTGTGATACCATGAGACGTACCAAACATGGAGGTACAGTACTTGTTTAGCAACAGATACCCAATGTGTTCCATAACAAGCCCTTAAGAGACCATTATGGAAACAAGCTCAATTTTAGCCTTTTAATGCTATCCCTTTCATCTGCAAATATAGGCTGTTTTATATTAAGTGATTAAGTGTAAGTATTTTATTCATGTAAATAATGATGAAATTATTATCTATCAATCAAATTGAATAATTTTTACTCATAGTTTCCTTGGGCTTGGTTTTTAGTTTTTGCTAGATTTTTGTTTTGGATTTTTCAGGGGAGGGGAGTCCTTCTGCCTGTTTGGATAAGTATTGTTTTGTTGTTGTATTGTAGTATGATGGCAAAATAAATACATACATACCTGATTTGCTTGAATCAGTGGCTGCATTAATCATGACAAGTTTGCTGTGTAAATATTAAACTGAAGAATACTAATGAATTTTAAATATTCTAATATTTACCGACTCAGTTGATGCCATAGATTGGAGATGTTTATCATGTCATAGTCTTCTCCCGTCTTTAGGCTACTGGACTCTGGAATGTTTTGCAGTGGAAAAACATAAAGTAGCATCATTACTCCATTTTCACTATTTGCCATCAATAGTAGCATTTATCTTCTTCTTACATTCATAGTTTTACAGATGACATTTTTCACCAATGCACATTATTTGTCTTATGATTATTAATAGTGGAACAGTACCAAGTAGTGCTGGTGAATCATCATCGGAAGACGAAGACATGATTTTGCCAATGGATCGACAAAGAAGAAGAGATCAAGTGCAATCTGCACATCCACGTCCACAACACCATGCAAGGAAAAAACAAAGGAAACAGAGGCCTAAGGATTTGGTTATGACTATACATGACAGCACGGAATCTGAGTATTCAATTGAGACAGATGATGCAGGAGATGTTGTGGTTACAATAAGACCATCACTGTGAGTAATTTATAAATGTTTGAGTAGCTATTGACTGCTTGCGACCAAGTGGTATGTCATTTGTACTTTCAAACATGATATTTTTTTCCAAGACACTGTAAAACGCTAGGTGTACTTTGCTACAATTCCCAAGTTAACTGTTGTCGAAATTTCCCCGAAGTATGATCACATAATGTCGGTTTTAAAGGAACTCCACTGGCTCCCTGTTGAACAACGTATTGCTTTTAAAATCTTATTGTTATCTTTTAAGGCACTTAATGGTAAATCACCGGGTTATATATGTAATTTGATATCTAGGTACATACCATCAAGGACATTAAAATCCTCAGACCAGAACTTCCTTTGTGTCCCGAAATCGAAACAGTAAAACATACGGGGATAAGGTTTCAGCGTAGCTGCGCCAATTCTATGGAACTCGTTACCGAGAAATAGAAGGTCTTGAATAATTTAACTAAGTTTAAGAGAGAGGTCAAGACTTAACTTTTTAGGACTTACTTTAACTAAAACTGCAACTGGAGCTGTTTTATTTTGTATTCAATTTTAGAGTTTTTCACTCTTTTTATTTAAGATCGTAAAGCGCTTAGAAACGTAGTAACAAGCGCTATAAAAGCATGTATTATTATCATTATCATTATTATTATTATTATTATTATTATTATTATTACCATCAGTCCTCAGAAAGTTCTTAAACTTTGAAACCGGTCCTTGGCACACAAAAGGTAGGGGACCCCTGTTCTAAATGACATTTTTCGTCATATTTTGAGATCGATCGAAAATATTTCATGCCATAAATGATATTTTTCGAGATCACTTGCTAATAATTTGTGCCGTAAATGACTCTCTCTACAAAATTTCATTACGGCATCATTAACAATCCCAACTGACAATATTTGTTCACTTTTCATGTAAACGTACATCGATTGCATTGTGAATTGTTGCATGTACAAATTGCACTACTGCCATGATTCATTCGTTGATTGTGTTGGATGCTTTTATTGACATATTTTCATGGCGATCTTAATTAGCAGGCCTATTCACCATAGATCTAGATCTTAAGCTGGGGGCCTACTGATTCCACATCATTTCATCAAATAAGACACGTTCGGAACCCTGTGGTCTTGCGCATGCGTATGATACATAAACTTGATCGATTAACCGTTGATAAAAATCAAACACCAGTTTCAGCTCATGAGTTTTCTTTAATATGAACCAGGGATTTTTGAGATGAAATGGGAATGTGTGGCAGAATTGCCCAGTACCAAGAAGTATTAAGCAGTTGGTAGTGCTACATATCCTTAACTTCCTTTGAACCAAAAATAGTATCTAATAATAGTTATTATCTGGTTTACTATTTCAGCAATGGCATTCTGACTGTTTAATGTGAGATTAGAGAGATCGTATAATCAACAGTACCAATTTATAAATAGGTCCCCATGTTCAGAGCCAGCTCTATGGTGGTGAATAGGCCTGCTAATTAAGATCGCCATGCATACTTTACATAGGCTATGTCGTTGATTGTGATAGTTATTTCGTCAGGATTCAGGAACATCTTTAAAAATATCTCATTTGATTCAAACCTTTACGATCAACTGTTTAGTAAACATGTAAAGAATTCCGACTTTCAGGTCCCCAATAATTACCTCTGGACTGCGTTTGCATTTGCTGAGTTGCAAAGAAACTACATAAATGCGATTTTTCATATTTATCAAAAATCTGTAGAAGGGCGACAATCTAGCGTCTTAAAATATATACATTCTCTTAAAAGCTTAATGTGTTAAAATAGTAAAACTGCCCTAAAAAGGGCTCAAAATAGGGGTTTCAGGGCTATGAAATAGTCGAAATTGCGAAATTTTCCGGACCCCTATGAAAGGCCTTACAACGCCTCCAGACACCCCAGCTGTATAACCGCTCATTATGCGAGTGAAGGTCCTCGCTTTGCACTAGTGTGCCCGGGGGCCATGGTGAAAGTGTCCTAGGGGCCCCAACTACAGTTGTTATGCACCTGAAGTTGCTCATCATACCATCCATTCGATTAGAGTACCATAATCATATCTGATCATCAGATAAGGTTAATCAGGAAACCAGCATAAATGTTTTTTACTACATTAAGATGTTTGGAATGCCAAGACAGGAGGTTAAAATATGCAAAAGAAATCAGCAATTTTTTTTTCCTTTTGTTTAAATATAATAATGAGAAAGCTGACATTTATTCACTGTTTGTTCCTTGTTGTTACTGGTCCTCACAATCGGAGGAAATTTGCAAAACGAGAAACGTGAGGTAGTCAGCATTATTTGTATTGTTTTACCAGGGCAAGATATCTATGCTGTTTACCTTTTTGCTTCTGGCCTTCTTGCTACAGTAGTATACAAGTTGTAACAATCGAACGTGTTGCATATTCAAGAAGCATCTATTTGTGATGCTACATAAATCTATTTTTATATACTCTAAGAGAACTAGTTCTGCTGAACATAATGGTTCCTACTTGGAGTCTGGGATCCACTTGAAGACGAGGCCCCATAAACCAGAGGCCATAATCTGACATCTATCAATTGAATTCGAGTACTAATTGTACACATAATAAGGATATAAGTCAACTGTAACATAGCAAGAATAGAAAAGGTATTGTATATACTGTCAGATGTATGCTTATACAAAGAAAATAACTTTTATCAATGATTTAAATATTTTACCTGCTGGAACACATCCCCAATGTCATCTGCTTCAGCATATCTTATAGCAAGACCCAGGGAAATAAGGCTGATAACTTTGTCAAATATCGACCTTATTTTAGCACTGAGCTCTTTCTCCGAGATATCATCTAGATAAAACTGCATTTTTTCCTCCACATCTTTGATTTTCTAACGTAAAAGAAAAATAGATATGTCAGTCAGGCATGGGATGTACAAAAGGACAGCTTAATATTTCAAAATCGAAATGGGGGCTATTTCTTGGCAGTGGCATCTACGATACAAGTATTCCTATTATTTAACATAGTAACCTTGATAAGACATATATGTATGTATATATATATATATATATATGTATATATATATATATATATATGTATATATATATATATAAAAATAAATATACAGATAAAAGACTAAAACTGTGTTAAAATGACATTAAAATTATATAAAAAAGTATAAAATGCCTAGAGGCTCGCTACAAAGCTTTCGGTTAAAAAACCTTCTTCATGTGTACATGCTCGTTTGCTTCTTCTCATGCATTTTCTTGCACTGTCTATCATTTTATAGCCCTCTGCTTGATTTCTTTTTAGTCAGTGCATATATTTTACCGACAGGTTTGTCTTCTGTATGTTTGTCTCTGTAGTACTTAACAATGGTAGCGTGTGTGCGCACATAGTGTTTATTTTCGTCCTGTGTTTAAAACCGCTTTAAGTGGTCATTATCCCCAAGCGTGCGTGTTATGCAAAACCTATCTGTAATCAAGTAGGATCCGATGTACTTGGAAAGATACTCTGATGAAGATAACATCGAAACATTAATGAAAATGTGTATGAACTGAGTTGTTTATAAATATTTATGAATATAGGTGATTGTTGGCCTTTTGAGTTTAGTTTATTCATCGAGCACTCTCGTATGTTTAGATAATCGTCCTGATTATAGTTACGTACATATGTATATACGTATGTACATATGACTTAGTTTTACTTGTATATATTCCAGGAATGGATTTTACTGCATCAGTTGCTCCTGGGTCTTCCTTTGATCATCCCACTCTTTTTAAGTTAGCAGAGTCGATGAACAAGAGCCTCAACCATTTCATTTTTGTCTATTTGTGAACGATTTCGTATTGTACCTAATGGCCTACGACTGAAGAAGGATATAGGTATTGGGCACACATCGGACGTCCTTGCTAATCGATGGAATACTATCAAACAAAATGCTGAACAATCCCTGTTAATGGCAATTTTTGAGGAACACCGACAAAGGATTGTGGAACATGAGATAAGGTTCTGGAACGAAATACAGAACGCTTTAATTTCTACAACTACTGAGAAGTTCGTATCTTGGTTTGAGAAGATTTTCAGGTTCCTACAAAGTCGTAATTTCGAATGCCGCGAGAAAAGGGAGAAAAAGCTCACAAGACTTCTGGGAGAAACTAACTACAAAGAAAAGGAAAGTACCGCAGCTATTGTGTTCAGCTTCGACAAGGACTTGTTGTTCTTTCGTGTTGCCTGGCAGTCCAAAAACATCGACACTCGACGGAGAAGGAAGAAACAACACAGAGATATAAAGAAGAACGACAAGGTTAGTGAAGAAATGAATGCTGTTAGCCCTAGCCAAGAACTAACAAGAACTTCCTGTAATATTGTAAAGTTAGTGGATACGAAAGGTATACGGTTAGAGGGTAAGTTTGTTTCTTCCAATGTAGTTTATTTGTGTTGTCGCGAACTAAGTAAGGCAGAAGTGTCAAAACTGTCCAGGGCCTTAAATTTTGTATCACACCGACAGAATTGGACACGGCCAGTATTAAACATGATTTAGATGTTTTTGCCCGTCGACTTAGGCTCAAGTGGTTTTTTAAGGATCATGTTCAGACTACCAGTGTCAACAAATTACAAAATCTAGTTTCAATCCTAAAAATTTAGACCCCGCTATAGAGCTTTTTGTTAGCAAAGTTAAGGAAGAAATTTTATCCATTAAGGCAGTAGGTAACAATTTTTGCAATGCTAAATATTCTGACGTTTGTCGACTCAGTTGTTGCCATTGATGGCAGATATTTGTCATGTCTTGAGTCGTAGTCTTTTTCGGAGCTTTTTCCTCCATGCTTACATCATGAAAAAAAATCAGGGATTCTTTTGAGATATTAGTTACCAATTCCAACAAACTATAAACATAATATTACTAAAGCAATTGATGTTCTGTCAGGTTTGATTGAAAATAAATATTTTAACAATTTTAAGACAGCGAGTAGAATTTTATTGGTACCGAAAATCACAAGGGACAGTACAATGTACAGAGCCTGGCACTGATTAAATTTTAATGATTCTTTAAATTGCTGCGATTTTTCTGCCTTCTCATGGCTTGCAATTACCGCGTTATTGTGCAGTTACAAACAGCAAAATCAACGGGATGGCTCCCACACGTTACGAGTTTCTTAAAATTCGATAGGGACGTCTCTATTGCCCTCACAAAGAACATACCCATTTCGTAAGGAACTCAAAGGAAGTGTTGCCTTTTCATTAGTACAGTATAAAACGAGACCTGATAAAGTCATCTTCAAAGCAGATTTGTTATTTTTCATTTGCATATCTGGACATTCGATTTTACCAGTCTTTGTCCTTCTTTATAACATGCTGGGGTCTCAAAATATTAAACTGAATTCTTATTAAGAGTAAAGTAATGGTTGCTTTATATAGTTTCCGTGTACTGACAACAATTATCTCTCACTAAGTTCAAGTGATGTTATCAGAATTCGTCAGAGAAATTGACTTCATCACGAACTAACTTTGCATTATCCAGAAAGTATTCCAATAGATTTAATTATTTTTTGAGCAGTTGCTTTTTTACTAGTTTTTGAGCGAATGGAAGTTGTAAGACGCAAAAAGTATTAATGAGCAATCAATTTACAAGATCTGCCACAACTAGGCAAATAAAAAATTGATTATTTAAACTACGATGAAAAAATTAAGCTAGAGGATGAAAAAATATTTCAAATTCTAGTACGATCAGTTGGAACGGCAATCTAACTACTAGCAATAATGTATTGATTCCTTAAACAAATTGTTTCTCAAAGATATTGCAAATTAAATTCGAGAACTTTTCGGCAATCGATGAAACAGGCAAGACTCGGGTTTTCAACATGAATATAAAGGCCAGGCATGATGCTGGTAATGTATAGTACATATCATTGCGTATGTAGAATACAAAATATAATATACGTGACGTTTTATATGTAATATTCCATTAAAGGAATTGAAAGATTATACAAAGTTTCCCATGTTTTAAATGTCATCCTCAGAGTAGAAGAAAACGATAACGAGTACATTTTTACAAAGATAGATACCCTCTGATCACTGACGCATTCTAGGAAGTTAGAGAAGGTAATTGATAAACGTATAAGTATGATATAGGTCATAAACAAGTGCTGCGCAAGATGAGGGAAAAGCGAGCAGGAATGTGGATGCAGGTTTATAAAGTAACATACTTTCTCTGAGTAATAAGAGGGAAGGAGAGGGTGCCAAAGCAATAAGTTAAATTAGTAGACAGGTATAGTCACTTCCTTTGTTGTCGTGTCCCAAAGTTCCCTATGGAAAGCAAAGCGGCTTTAGGGCATTGGCTAGCATGTTGTTGATACATAGGCGTAAGCTTAAACATACAATGTATGTCTTTACTCGTTTTTTGAGGTTATTGAAGAAAGCAGCATTACTGCACTAGTGGCATTATAAAAGTTACTTGCTTGTAAAACATATTGACACGTAGTTACCTCTTTCCCTTCATAACAGTAGATTAACCTTGCAGATCTGTTGAATATTAACTGTGAACTTTGATTAAATTATAGGCAAATCCTTTACTAAATAATTTTACTGCCACGAAGTCTTTAGTCTGACAGTCTTCTATTTACATTAAGGCATGCAAAAAATATCAATCATATAAATTCGTAGTTATTGTACTTTCTGAATTTACAAATCTTTTTCTTCGTTTCGTACTACTAGCCAGGAGCAGAACTAAATATTACTTCAAGGAGTGTTATCTCCCTTTAAGTCCAAGTATAAATCTCTGTTACTGGAGGGTGATTAAGCTCAGATGTTTATAGGAAACAATGTCTTAGGGCATACCATCCTTGCAGGGAAAATCAACAGAGAAGAAGAAAGGGTCATATAAGAAAGGTACGTATAGAAAAATATCGAAAGAGTCAGGGTTGCTTATCTGAAGACAAATCCCAACAACAAGCATATGACTAGATACGGAATGATGTGGCTTGTCATATTCTCCAGCGACTGCAAAGGATATGGAACTGAGAAGAAGAAGAGGAAGATTGATCGAAGAGAAATACCTTCTCCAAACGTTTAGTAGCTATTAAGTTTTAAAAAGTAATTTTCCAGCGTTGTACCTGAGTCTGAAATGGTAATATTCTAAGTTTTTGATAGTTTAAATTGAGTAAGTAGGATACGATCAGCCTACTACTTGTTTGCTATACTGTTATTGTGACCTCTTTCTTAGAAAGGGATTCAGATTGGAGAGTTCCTATTTTAAAGTTACCCATTGTAATAGTTTTGTAATTCTTTCCAGTGATATTAAGTTTATTAATTATATTTTAAATTATCATTGATTTTTTATAGTTGGTAAATTGCCATGTGATGGTTTTAATGATGGTGTATAACTTTAAGTCTTAACTACACATCACTTTATTCAAATACTGGTTAAAGCAAAATAACACAACTGTAACAGAACTAACGCTTCTATAATACCCTTAGATTTAAAGAAAATACTTTGTCAGAAGATCCTAAAATAGACGTTTATTGTTTTCAATAGGTTTAAAAATATTTGACTTTATCTTAGGTAAGAAACTGGCAAGCTTAAGCAATTGTTTGAATTTGGTCACTATAAAACGCTAAATTTGGAATACCCACAAAATCAATCCCGGTAGTAATACTTATCACTAGTGATTTTTAAAGCGTATCATATAAAATCTATTATTTCCAAGCTCTATATGATAAACATTGTAAACCAGCTGTGTAATCATTTGCTGATTTTGTACAGAAATTGTTTGGAAGTGTTAAAATCAACTTCAAAAAATGCGTAAAGATTACATGGAAAAATGATCGCCTAGTAATATGTGGACCAAAGTTACACTAAGTAATTCCCAGAAAACGTTATTATTATCAGTTAGATGAAAATTAAGCTGTTTGGACAGGGCATTCGTATGAATAAGGAAAAATATCAAAGTAGATTTAACATCTACACAATCCTTAGTGGTCAGATGTTATTTATTCTTGTGTTTTTAACCTTTAAGAAACAGGGTCACTTATTTGCGGTAAATGAAAGTTTTCTAGATTTTCGCCAACGGTCCTGCTCACAGCATAGTTAACTCGTGTAATATTTTGATGATAATGCATAATACAAGGGATATTCATGATAATTATTTCTCTTTCCCTAGAGTAAAAGACTCCAGCAATAGCGAAATTCAACATTCAAGAGCGGGAAACAATGGGAGGATGCTTAGCTACAGCACTGACGAACTGCAGTCTCATTTCCCTTTTCTATGTCGCTCCCCGACCGTGCAAAGCATAGCAAACTGCCAATACCAGGATTCGAGTTCACTTTCAAGGTATACACATTCGTACCAGTCATCGCCATGTACCTGTAGATGCAGTTGCACAAATGGACACGGTTATTTTGGTCATTGATACCAATTGACAGGCAATAGTAATCTTAACTTATTTAACTTGACAAGTACGACATTATGCACCAGCACGTCATATCATAATATCAAATTGATAGAAATGTACGGAACAGCCTTGTTAAACGTTTCTACTGTATCCTGGCACATCTTTATGTCAATCGAGGTAACCTTGGCATATAAACTTGTCTGACAACCGAAAGGTAAAATAATGGCCACCATACATGGCACATTACAAGCACTGTAAAATTTGAGAAGCAGTATATGTTACACAGAAAGCTTAATATATAATAGGAAAATATATAAAGAAACACAGAACCTGACTAAGTTGGTGTGGAGCCAGGATAAATGCTTGACACTGTCGATAGAATGTAAGTTTTTAGTGTAATGATTGGCCTTGTGTGGTGCAGCGGGCCTATTGCTCCTTGTTCCTCCTTGGATCGGACTTTACGAAAGAATATTCTCTAACCTCCTTTGAAGATAGAGGTCTACTGCTTTTTTAGATTCCAAGGTGATTAAGAAAGGCAGCACACATTTTTCATAATGTGTCGATATGATTACTAGAATTATTGTACAGTCGTTATGATAATTGTATGCAATTTCAGAGTGAACCTAAAGTCCCAAAGCTACGATTGTATTCTCCATTCTTGTTGCCCTTTCATAGTACAAATAAGCACTAGCAATATTTTCTCTGTTACCTGCAATGCTTAAAAGGCAGTGTGGAAAGAATGAGTTTGGATAACCTTCAAAGTGGTCGATGGAATGCCTTCATAAAATAAAGACAGTTTATATACTGATCCCTTTCAATCGCCAACTCTCGACAATCAACGTGGAATAATATTAACATACATGACGCATCCTAACTTTGTGTAGGAAGCAAGAAGTGTAGTTTATAACATTTCAAATATTAAAAAAAAATCTATAATATTTTTTGAAAACCAGAATTTGCTTATAACTAAAGAATAGTCTTGTAAAGGCTTCCATGACATTGCTCCAACGTTCGGTAATATTTTGCCTACCAAGATTTATCCCATCTACAAAATCTGCATTTTATGCGATTGATTTTCAGTGAGAAACTTTAGGAAGATACTAATTATCAAGACGTTTTCAACTAAAATTAGAATGCTCTGTTAATGGATTTTTTCTGCATGCATCTACCTCCTTTGATACATTTTTTGAACTGATTGTTTCTATCGCGATGTTTGCCTACACTTTGAATTCATGTTTTACCACCAAGCTATCTGTGTTGCAGCAAACTCACAAAAATAACTGGCTAAAACAACTGCTCAACACCAGTAAGGATTGCGTTCAGTGTTTTTTCTGTTGGTAGTGTCCATCTTTTAAGCAAGACTTAGCTCGTGTAGTAGCTGTTGGGTTTATCAAAACTAATACAGATTTATTGATTGTTGCAAGGACGTTAATCTATACATTTACATGAAATTGCTGTCCGTCAAGTATTAATCCTTGTAAAAGCCACCTAGGAAGGTCGACCATTGATTTCAACGAGAAGAAAGTAATTTATGATAATGTGTTGGTTGTTATTGTTTACAAACCTAAGACACAGAAACATGTAGAAATACAAACCTCACCTACTCGTGTTTACAACATGAACTTAGCAAGTTTGACTGATGCAGCAGCTCGTGTCTTTGATCCTTTCATCTCTATGTGCACGTCAATTACTTACTTTATTCAGACACTCTTTATTGTAAGGCAGTATGGAAACTCGCTTTTAGAGAGAGGTACTACACCTTTTTGAGTTTGCTAAGCATAGTTATGTAAAACTGAGAACAATTTTTTCTCAATTATATGAAGCATGTGAGTGACCCGTTATGGAGCCCTCGACACGTGTGGGCTGGCAAGTGCTTTGAAATAAATCGACTAACTCATGAATTTAAACCTTAGAGACTATCACCATCAACTGGCATGGTCTTTGATAGACTATACATGTTATCAAATACCATACAAGCGCAACAGTAGGATTATAACGCTTCCGCCTTAAAATGGACTTTTTAAGGGACTACGAATACTGCAAAAATACTGCGACATATGTTTTGTTTGCTGGTGTTAGCACAGCCAGTGCCAAAGAATCGTAAAAATGAAAAAAAAAATCAAAAATGTTAATCTGATAAGACTGGGTTGCTTCAGGACTCGGTATTAAGTATGCAGTAATATTTAAGGTGGCATAATCTTTTCGTAAACATGCAACCAAACTAGGTCAGAAGGTGATGAATCCGTTAATGGATTAAAGACTTTTTAAGTCGCAGGAAAGCCAACTTCAAAACTGTCTGCGGATTGCAATGTTCATTGCGAGTTGCGAATTCTGTTATTGTTAATAAATATCACAAATAGTGCTTCGTTGCCTGTGACAATCTTTTATATTCTGAAAACTCCGCAGAGGACTTGAGTGTTCCCTTCTCAGATGGCCCTCTGGCCATTATCAACTAACGTTACTTAGCCCAATTCCTTTATAAATCCTCATTTTAGTAGCACATTTTGCTAATTGATCAAGTTTGCCTATTTATGATGTTTGTACGGTATTTTGATGTAGATTTGTAAACGTGGTAGCTTTTTAACCATAATGACAATGAGCGTTTATACTTTGCAACATAATTCTATACCCGTTTCCATCGTGCTTCATCTCTTCTCAGTCTCTCTTAATTTCAGGCATAAAGTAGTCCTCCTCCTACCACCTCAAAACAATCTTTATCTCTCCACCTTATCGAGCTAGTGTACGTATTGTTTTAATTTAGAGGGGATTACGAAGTAGTTTGTGGGTGGTTTTAGGTAAAAGAGAAAGGTAAGGTTTGAAATACCCCATATTAAACAGAAAAATTTAAGTGTAATATAATATTGAGGAAACCTTTTGGACCTTATTAATTATACTTATCATCTTTCAAATTGTCCCTGAGGCAACTGTGAAGTGAAGTTGGAATGGACACCGGGAACACTTATTTGTCCCATTCTTCGTATGAGACTAATGCCTCCCGTAAGACATATAAAAACACAGAACTCTTCCATGCCATATCTGACTTGTAACAAGCCCTGTATTTATTTATTAGAAGAAATGCCATCACGTCACGTCTGCCACTTCAGTCAGGCCTACCAGTGGTTCTAGTCTTGTAATCAATGGCAAATGGTTTTATTGTAAGTTTAATCTACTCGATGTTAAATGTGTTATTTCAGAAGTTAATCATTTGTTGTGTAACATACGTATAATATGGTGGGAATACAATGAAGCATGAAAGGAACAGAAGATGCCAAGAAGTTTCCTTTATTACAAGAAAACCCATCTTTTCTTCAATTTAAATCGTTTTTGAAAAGAACCTGATAGGATAAGAAAACCTAGTCTCTAATGAGACGATGTCTACCAAGACTGGCCACTTATGCAGACAGTGCCTAATTAGTCGCTAAGCAATAATTCGCTCGTTTGCAGTAATAGTACTGACTAGCTGAATACCCGAGCTTTCCTGCAATAAAAAACTTGTAGTATAACTATTTGTTCCTGCTGTTACCGTAGCCCCTGAGTTTCTACACACACATTAATATATTCTGGAGCAGCTCCACATACCACATTTAGTTAGGGTAACTTTAAAGATTTTGGCCGGAGAACAGAACAAACAGGCAAATGGCTCCTTTTGACTCCACAGTTGACATTACCGGATTGACGGACGGACGGAGTCACCATGAAACTGACTGGATGTTGTATTGTAGATAAAAAGATCCAAAAGCAAGGTGTCTATCTATCAAACTCTCTAGTTCTGCTCAGGGTTATTCCTATTGCTCCCTCTATGAGCCGCCCAAGAGCTTAGGAACGATGTCAATTAGCCTTACCACCTACGTAAAGTTTATCGAGGACCAACTTAGGAGAAACTGCAGCGGAAATAAATTTATACATCTGCATATAACAAGTAAGATATCAAGCCTTAGCCTCAAGTGGCAAAGAAGTGTTCCATAAATTGCAAGTAAGAGCTTCCGTTAATTGTTATGGGTTTATTTATTGAAAACTTTTAAATTAGGTAGTTTTTATTAATTCTTTCGGACATAAAACACTTTGTATTACATTAGAATACCCTGAAGATAATGCAAAAATGTGTAAAATGGGATCGCTGTAAAACACATCTTATTTTCGTAGCAGCCATACGCGATCACTGAAACCAACCCCGCATTGGTTTTGAAATATGTCGATATGTCCTATACTTAACAACTTTAATCCACGTACAAGAAAGTTTTAAACACATCGAACTAGATGCTTCAAACGATTCTTAATAAGAACCAAGGGATCAATGTATGAGCTGTCTATTGATTAAAACTTATATAACTTCTTGCTAATTTGCACAACCCTTTACTGATTCAATTTCTAAAATTTATCTACTATATTTTTTACACTAGGGTATTTATTATTGCTATGACTCCAATGATTTGAGTGATATATTAATCTGCATGCATCCCGATTAGCCACGCATAATTTGCGTCAATAGTAGAAGACTACAAGTTGACGCAAACCAAATTCTTGTAGTACACTAGACAGTAATTTGTTCAGAGCGCACGGTTTCATTACATACACCCCCTTTGCCAAAGACAACAATTCAGGACTCACTATATTTAGAATTAATAGCTTGATTTCTTTTGCATCAGCGAATCATTTTCCTTACTAATTTATCAAGTTCGTTTGCCTTTCTCTATTTCAAACGTCTACAAAAGTTTGAGGTTAGAGCGCTAATGTCGGAGCAATTTTTTCACTTCCTATCCAAGATAAATTCTTTTTGGGTAGAGCAACTCACAACGTACAATTTTCCGCGCCAGATTATTTCCATAAAACAAACTCAAAGCCATTCTACGCAAATGTGTATATAGAAATTGTTTATCTAATATTACAAAACTGTGGGGAGAAAAATGGTATACATATATTATTTGGGAGTGCATCATAAAGTAAGCTATTCTATTCTGGAATACATCTTACTAAGACAAATGAAGATGACCAATGGATACATTCTACAAATCATAGAAGCCAGCCATTTCTTTGCTCTAGTTGACAATTACGAGTTTCGAAAGGAAAAGTTCAAGAGCCTACACCTCCTAAAGGCCTGTTTTACACATATTAAAAGAATAACGTCTCGTCAACGGTTAACTTTATCATGTTTGAAGGAAGATAGTTTGCACGTATATGTTGTTCTTTCAAATATTAACGCCTATGTACCCCAGGCAAGGATTTGGCTCTCGATATAACTCCTTGCTTCTTACCAACGCACAGGAGCCCTTATAACATACCTGCTCTAGTGCTTCGTGAGAAAAATGTCAGGTACAGATGCCTTGGATTGGTGACCTTGTTCTATTTTACATGAGAGTAGTCTATTATACTTATGGTCTTTCCCTGCAAAAACCATGTTCGGCATGACTTGTAACTACTTTGTAAAACTGCACTAGCGGTTATTTCAAGGCTATTCAGTTTGTTGTTTTAAAGGACACTGCATTGACTTTTCCCAAGACCCAACGGAGGATTTGACCAGATCCATGACCAATATGCCAACTCAGACTTCATCCTGATGACACGGAAAAAGGAAACAGGGCGGTACTAAGCTGAGTGCAAGGGGTCTCAATAACTTCTGTTTGAAGGGACGGTTTTCCTTACTAAGTTCATGTTCAGTACTCCAGCTTTACCACACTGGTTAAAAAGATTTGAACTTCCGTAGCAGCATCCATTTGTATCATCAAAAAGAAACAAAGAACTAGCTGTCGTGTTGCTAACTTGCGAGATTTACCCACCGTATTCTTCCCGTATAATTTTATCATTGGTATGGTATTGGAATGAATGCAATATACATAGATTTTATTCACAAGGAGGGCGCTGATTTGTACTGTAGCACTTAGTGATTGGTATCATGACAAAAACTAAAGATCAATAGGATTTTTTGAATTAGTAAAAGAGAAACGAAGAACGCCTTTTTTTCGAGGTGCAGGTGCCGGGATGGATATGCTTAAGCATAATTCGAAATCATTTTTTCAGAGTTTGATGCCATTCATATAAACAATGTTTTGATAAAAAATCCGTAGTGAATCTGGTAAAAGAAACATGCGTTAATCTCAAGTTTGACCTAGCCCCTTCGAAATACTTCGAACTCGTACTAGAAGTGTTGTACCCTCCCCAGAGGAATCATGTTCCACGAAACACTACTTACAGAGAACCCACTGGGGGAGAAACGCGTACTAATGGTGTTGAGATGATCTTCTAAGTACCAATCAAGCTGTCAATCCCTGCAAGCTCAACACCCAGAGCAACTTAGGTTTCTTCGCATGAAAGTGCTGTTATGACCAGAAGACAAATGAACTGGTGGTCAACAACAAAGCAAGAATGTTTCTTAAAAGACATTAGATCGTTAAATAGATCAGTATTGGAGTTGGGGGACACAAGGAAGATTGAGGTGGGCTGATTGAACCTCCTCTCTTGGCTTGAGCACTAATATAATGACCGGCCAGGGGGGGGGGCATCCCCCTGGCTTGGGTAGAGTTTAAGTTTGTGCAGTTAAACTTATATCTACACAAATCTGGCCCTGGGATAACATTTCTCTACTTGATAATATGTCCCTATACATTTTTCTTATACTGTACCACCTTTTCCCATTAATTGATATGATTAATGTGACTTAAAATTTCATGTTAGTAAACAAGTCTTTTAAAAATCCCTAGATTCTACCTAATTTTTAGTTGAATTGTCAAAAAATGTAAAACAAAGTATTTCCATTTCAAGAAATTTAACCAAAAGGCCTGTTTCTTTAAAAAAAAATTAATATCTCATAGATATATGAGGATCGCCAGCAAAGTTTCCAATCTTAATGTGAAGATGGTAGTACTCAACAACAAAAGCTAGGGAAGGTTGTTGAAGAACTTTTTACAGCCAGAACTTCAACCATTTTGAGCCCACAGTTGCTGTCTGACGAGAATTATTTGAATGAATCAATGTGAGATTCTTAGTGAAAGTGGAAAAAAAATTGGCTTTGGATGCCATTGCACCTACACACTCAGAGACGAGTGGATCATATTCATAGGGATTCTGCACCATCATTTACAAGCTTTAAATTTTGAGCACTTGAATTTAAACATGGTTTTAACAGTTTGGGAGGCAATAAATTTTCAGGACATCCAAAAAGAGCAACCCAAGACATTAACAACACTAAAGTTCAACAAAAAATACAAAAACAACCGTTAAGTTAATGCA
>JAAAKL020001015.1:0-34084 GCA_010016065.2 Carybdea cf. marsupialis auct. non (Linnaeus, 1758) | reverse complement strand
GAGAGCATCAGCCGCTCGCCGGCCGCCACCGGCAGCCGGGCGAGGCCATCGGCGCCGGTCTCGACCCGGCGGAGCGGCGTCGCCCAGAAACCGGTGGAAAACGTCCACGGCCGCTTCAGTGAGGTCCGCTGCGCCGCGACTCTGGCGGCCTTGTCCTCGAGATCCCTGGAGTCGGCGATCCGCACCACCAGGGTCTCAGCGGCTTCGAGCTCGAGGGGCGGAAGCTCGGTGTCGTCGAGGAGCGGTTTCAGCAGGGTTTCGGCCGGTAGATGCCCCTCCGCCTCGACCCGGACCTTCCAGAACCCCGGCCCGGGGGCCTCGAGCCGGAAGCTGCCGTCGCCGCCGGTCCGCGTCTCAGCATCCGGGGTCGCGGCCTCTTGGCCACCGAAGAAAGACCGCCCGACCTCGTAGCGTCCCGGCAGCGGAACCAGGATCACCCGGGCTCCTTCGAGCCCCGCGCCGTCGCGGGTCACCCTGCCACCGATAGCGAGCTCACCGGCGGCAGGCCCGGAGAGGGCGAGACCGAGAACAAGAGCTGCGACACAGCGAAGACTGCTCATAAGATCCTTCTCACTCAAAGGGCAAACTATCGTGGATCGTGATCGCTTCCAAGCTGGCCGCAACCATGGGATGATGTCGTTCGCCACCCACGTTCGCCACTCATGGTTGCAGGAGAAGAGAGATGAAGCATGCCACATTGCTGGTCGCCGTGCTGCTGACGCTCGCCTGCCACGACCGGCCTAAAAAGAACGGGCTGGACATGAGCAAGATCGACCCGAGTCGGATCTACAATCCTCTCGAAGACCGTCAGCCGTTGCCGGAGCTGACCTACCCGGAGATTGTCGTCACGGCGGACTGGGTTGACGAACAGGAAGAGGTTCAATGGGTCGACACGCGGCCGGAATCCGCCTACCTGGCCGGCCACCTTCCCGGGGCGATCCGCGTCTCTTTGCCCGCGGCCTGTCGGGTCGAAGGCGCTGGCTGTCTCCAACGAGAGCTCGGCCGCCAGGGGCTCACAGGAACCGAGTCCCTGGTGCTCTACGACGACGGTGTCGATCATGTCGAGCTTGGACGGCTCTTCTGGCTCCTGGAATGGGCGGGATTTCAGAACGTCAAAATCCTCGACGGAGGGATTTCCGCCTGGCAGGGGGAGCGGACCGCGGTTGCGACCGGCCGTCGCCAGTTGCCGAGCCAGGCCTTCACTGCGCCCGCCAACGAGGAGGCGGTGGCAGACCTGCGTTGGATGGAGGACCATTTCGGGCTGATCGGAATCGAGACTCTCGACCTCCGGGACGAAGGGGTCTGGATGGATCGTGACTACGAGGCGCCGCCCCACTTCGCAAGTGGACATATTCCCCACAGCCTGCCCTACGACTTCCGCGGCTGGATCGGCGAAGCCGGCGAGTGGCCCGATCCTCTCGGGTCGTGGCAGGTTTTCCGCGAGCTCGGTCCGCGCGCATACACCTACATTCGCCTCGACGCGGAATACGTCGTTTACGGCCAAGGGTCGGAGAGTGAGCGGTTGGGGCTGGCCTATCTCCTCCTGCGACGCCTGGGAGCTCCGGCAAGGGTCTTCGTCGGCGGGTTCGAAGCCTGGGCCGAAGGAAGCCCGCGCCCGGTGGTTCGGATCGTCGAAGCGGCGGAGGTCAGACGTCTTCTCGAGCAAGAAAACCCCGGGCTGGAGCGAGATGCGACGAGCCTGAGCGTGGCCGTGTTCGACCTGCGAGGGGGGGACGACTTCCAGCGCGGGCACCTTCCCGGCGCCGTGTCGCTGACCTCGTACCGTTTCGCGGATTCCCTGGAGACGGTCTTCGAAGAGCATTGGCCCGGCGTGGCCCGTGAGCAGGTGCCGTTGGTGCTCTATTGCTACGGTCGCGACTGTATCCGCAGTCGGGACGGGAGCAACTTCGCCGCCCGTAGCGGATTTCACAACATCTTGTGGTTCCGCGACGGTGTGGATGCCTGGCAGGCTGCGGGCTATCCCATCATCATTGGGACCGGCTGAGCGTCGATCATCCACGGGGCCATGCTCTGGGCGGCGCATATCCTCGAAAGCCCCGGAGCCCCAAAAGGGGGCATGGGCTGCCCAGGGTTTCAATCCTGGGCACGCGAGCGGCTGGCCTGGATCTCGCCGGCGAAAGCCCGGACGCCGGGACGGGAGCGCACAGCGCGCCCGATCCGGCCAAGGCTCGGGTTCCTCGGGGCGCCAGGAGAGTGTTGCGCATAGATAGGCGCAAGCGTGAGCCGAAGACTCAGACGCAAGGCAGGGCGCGCGAAGCGTACCCTACCTTGCCGAGGAAGGGTTGGGCCAAGGAAGCCAATCCGGAGGATTGGCCTCTTGGGGCGCTAGCAGTCGCTGCAGGGCGTGACTAGGATCACGTTACCGTCTCGTCCGACGACGTGATACGACCCGGTCTCACTGAGCTTCAGCCTGAAGCAATTGCGCAAGGGTTTGAATCCGAATTCAATATGTTCCTCTTCGCCGGTGTCGACCCACACCGCCGTGTCACACTTCAGCCTCCGGTCCTCTGGTTTATCTGCCACCACCCCGTCACTTTCGAGGATGATGAGACCCCGGACATTGCCTTCAGTTTCAGCGTCGTCCATGCCTCCGACTAAGCCGGGAAGGACCATCACTCCACAGAGTACGAGAGCTGCTGCTCCGATTCCCGCGATTCTCTTGAGCCTCATGATGCTGTTCCTTTCCATCTTCGAGTTCTGAGGACCGAGTCGCAGCAAAAATCCTTACTGGCGAGGGAATTCCATCGCGAAAGAATTTTCGCTAACCAGACACTGATTCGCTAACCAGACACTGATTCGCTAACCAGACACTGATTCGCTAACCAGACACTGATTCACTAACCAAACACTAAACCTATTAGCCGTACTACTATATGTATATCTCTTAGGAACCTCTCTGTCAAGCCCGAAGGTTTGTGGTTTTGACTTCGGCCAGTGCGACACCTCCGCGTCTCGTCTCACTTCTTCGATTAACGACGCCGGAAATGGTCCGGCGAAAAGGAAACAGAGCCTCTCAAAGAGGCAACCGAAGGGAGCATGACGATGAGCACCAACACACTGATCGCAGGCCAGATCACCTCAGATGGAACCATCACGTCTGCCTTTATGCAGCAGGGCGATTCCGTGACCGACCTCGTCGCTAGTGACTTATCCGTAGACCAGGACAACACCGGGCGATACACCATTGACTGGAGCGGCTTGGAATTTTCATACAGCCAGGATCCCGCGGTAGTTCTCACCATCGTGACGACGTCCGGATCCGGCTTTCGAAACACAGCGACCCTCAAGAGCATCTCAGGGACTGAGGCTGGAATCGCGATCAAGGACAATAGCGGGGACTACACCAACCAGCCCTTTTCTTTCATCGTTACTGGCCTCACGGATTAGAGAGCAGCTGCGCTCGCTCCACTCCAGTCGCCTTCCCGATCCGTCGGAAGGTGACTGGAGTCGCTTCGGACGTGTCCACAACTAGCGCGGAGCCCGATATTCTGGTGCCGGCAGACCTGCGGCCACCAGTTGAGAGATATCCTGACTCGGTCCAGTCTCCGCTGGATCTAGTTGAAGCTCATCCCTATCCAACAACTCTTGATACCTGGCTCACCACCTGGACGCGAGTCGATGTTTCGCCATTGGCACTGTCGCCATCTCACGGACTTTGGTCTACGCTTTGACCAAAGTACAGTCTATCCCTTGACCAAAGTACAGCATGGTCTCATCGCTGAGATGATAGATTGTATCGTGAGGAAGCACATCCCTCGCCACATATACTTAACGGCGCTTAACACCAAGATTTCGGGCTAAACAATTTGGAATGCCTTCTTCATGTCATCATCCATGTCGGCAGCGGTGGGCAACTTGTACGTCTCCGATAAGTTCTGCAACGAAGTGACCCCAAGTTCATTCACTCGGCAAACCACACCAAGACTCTCGACGATCCGCTTGACTCTCCCTTTTGTAACAATCACTTGCTGCGCGCTCAACCTCTCTTTTGACTGAACCTGGAGTCCGATTCGCTGAAAGAGCACCTGAATGAGATGCTCGCAGGACTCATAGGCACTGTAAAACTCAAGAACTCTTCTTATCTCTGCCGGAAAGAGCAGGTGCAGACTAGGTAACGATGAAACATAGACACGATAGCTTGACGGCACGAATACGGGCGCCTCATTGATCACTTCTCCTTCTTGGAGCCATTTGTGATCTTCCTTCGAAAGATATGTCCGGTAGTCGCTCGCCTGCCTGAGCAGCATATTCACCTCGCTCTTCAAAGCTTCCACAACGGCCAAGCGTTGCCGGACAAGTTTAAAAAAATACAGGAATATCCCACTCGCGATGACAGAAAGGAGAGGAAGCACGAAAGATTTTGTAAGATCATCCATATTGGCTCCTCTAACGCGCAACGCCACCTGTCGGCTCGCGCCACCCCGCTTCGAGCGCAAAGCCGCTGGGACATTCAACAGTGACCTTCTCAGGCCAATGGTCTTCAAAACGCTTCAACAATTCCTTAGTCCCTGCCTGAACCGGTTTCTAACACCCAATTCTAGCAGCCTGTGGCAAAACTCAGCTCGCGCTGCGAGCGGAGCTTTTCCGCCATCTCTACGTTGCAAAATCCGCGAAATACTCCAGTATGCCTGTGGTTTTGCGCCTTGATCTGGCGAAAAATCTCTCGCTCTCGCAGGCGACTGACTTTCACCACAGGCTGCTAGCTAGGGGACCGCCCGACAGCGGACGGCCCTGCGGCGACCATACCAGGGAATTAACAGAGTCCCGTTACGCTAAATGCACATCCAACACTTCATACTCGGCATCATTTTCACCTGAGGTAATCACGACGGTCTTTCTCGGGTTGCAGATGTACCGAACAACCGATGTTTGTCCTGGTGGTATCGTCACGTGATTGTCTGCATTTTGCCCATCAACCACTACCTCGCCGGTTCGAGCGGTGACCTGCACAGTCACTTCCAAGTTATGGCTGCCGTGGTTTGCATAGATAATGTGAGCCATCATAGCCTCCGTGCTCAAAAACAATAAGTTTATTGATCCTCAAACTCGGACCATGCTAAGCCCGCTGCTCTATTGGATCAGACTACCGGCGACGTGGCGCGCAACATTGCTTCTCTAACCGCCACTGCCTTATCTATATAGCGAAATCTACAGGCAGATAGTAGCATCGCATTCATACGATTCTGCTAACCACGATGGCGGCGTTTGAACTATCACCTCAACCACGGCGTCAAGGAGGCCTGGTCGAGTCGCCAATCCAGTGACCAGGCGTCCATGCTGCCAAAGCACTTGTCCACGGGGAGCCACTCGAGAGTTATTGGTTCAATCGCCACAAAGAGTGGTTGTCGCACGTTCTGACGGCCTCATGAAATTCGAAGAGAAGGGCCGCTCTTCAGACCACCCGTAAGTCATGCTACCGGCGGGCTTGCCGAACATTCCGAGCTTAAGCCCAAGATCCAGACCGACGATCAAGCCGCGATCAAAGCACCCCGGCCCCAGGGCGCCCTTCCGGCCTCAACTTCATCGTCCCAGTCGATCGTTCACGCTGACCAAAAACCTCAGCATGCTTGCCGCTGAAGTCCCCGTCCTCGAACTCACCATTGAAAGTGAACGTCCGCGACCCACGCCCATCCTTATTCTTCACCTCACCCTTCAGCTTGCCATCATCAAGACTGCCGGTCGCCGTACCGCTGAAGATCTCCGCACGACCGCGAAACTCGAAGTGAAACGCGACGTCCCATCGGTTGTCACCAGTGGCGGTGAAGATCGCTTTCAGATCGCTCGGCCGGCCGCTATTCCAGATGTAGCTGCCGGTAAGAGTCTGCTGGTCGCCAGCATCCGCGACGGGCACCGGCAAGAGAAGGGCGAGGAGGACGGCGGTCAGGGCTAAGTTCTTCATGCTGAGGTATACGCTCGGAGCACGGACCCAGTTTCAGACTCAGGGTCGGCCGGCTCCTTGAGCCGGCGCCGCGACCTCCACCGTCCACTGCAAACCCAACTGCCAGGCCATAAAGCCCAGCAAATCCGCGTTGTCCCGCTGACGTAAAGCCAGTGGCTTACCGCGACCGTGACCGACGTCACCCTCGACCCAAAGCAGGATCGGCTCTTGGTCCCGATCATTCGTGGTCGCAGCCTGCAGCCTCGCCGCCATCTTGCGGGCGTGGAGCGGATGGACGCGGGAGTCGTTCTCACCGGCAGTGAGCAGCACCGCCGGATAGCGGGTGCCGTCAGACACGTTCTGATACGGCGAATAATCGAGCAAGAATGGTATGTGTGCGGCGTTCTCCGCGGAACCGTATTCAGGCACCCAGAAGCGCGCCATCAGGAAATGCTGATAGCGCAACATGTCGAGCAACGGCACCGCTGAGACCACCGCCGAGAAGAGCTCGGGACGCTGAACCAGCGCCGCGCCGGTCAGCAAGCCACCGTTCGACCCGCCCAGAATGCCAAGCTGCTCTGCTCGGGTGTAGCGATTTTCGATCAACCATTCGGCGGCGGCAATGAAGTCATCAAAGACGTTCTGCTTGTTCTCCAGCATGCCCGCCTGATGCCACTTCTCGCCGAACTCGCCCCCGCCGCGCAGATTCGCGAGCGCCAAGACGCCACCCGCCTCCAGCCAGGAGACGTCCCGTGGCGAGAAGCGCGGGGTCATCGAGACATTGAAACCACCGTAGCCGGAAAGAATGGTCGGATTCCTGCCGTGTTTCTGGAGCCCTTTCCGATAGACGACGAACATCGGCACCTCGGTGCCGTCCTTCGAGGGATAAAAGACCTGCTCGACGGTCAGCTTTTCCGGGTCGAACGGCACCTCGGGCCGTGCCCACAGCGCACGCTCGCCGCTCTCCAGATCAACTCGGTAGATCGAGTCTGGCTCATTGAAGCTCTCGAAACTGAGGAACGCCTGACGGGAATCACGATCGGTAAAAAGCCGAGCGGTGCCAATACCGGGCAACTCCAGATCGCCCCGCGAGCGCCCCTCGAGATCAAAGATCCCAATGCGGGTCGACGCCTTCTCCAGATACTGCACCGCGAACATCCCTTGAGCGATCGAGACTTCCTGAATCACCGCCCCTGGACGCTCGGGCACGAGCTCCTTCCAGCCGTCAACGCCAGGATTCTTCGGGTCGACGGCAACGATACGTCCGTTGGGAGCGTCGAGGGTGGTCTGGAGGAGTATGCTGTTCTCCGTGAAAAAGGGGAGGCTGCGAGCGTCCTCACCGATCACCACGTCCGTACGCTTGACCTCGCCGGTGCGCAGCCAGTGCTCCACATCGATGAGCCATAAATCGTTCGCCTCGGTGCTGGTGTGGTAAACCACCGTCATCCAGCGCGCTTGCGGATCGACCCGCGGGTAAGGCCCCCAGGTGGTGGCCAGGGGGCCTTCTTTATACTGCTCGAAGATCACCGGGTCTTGACGGTGGTGACGACCGATTTGATGAAATTTGATCTGCCCGGAATAAGGATTTTTAACATCCGCCAGACGGCGATAGAAAAAACCTGATCCATCGGGCAGCCAGAAAACCGCTCGAACTTTGCCGGGAATTTCATCCGCCAGCCAGACACCGTCCTCGACCCGCATCAGGTAGAGGGTGGAGTTCTCGTCGCCGCCGCGGTAGAGCCCAAAAGCGATCATCTCGCCGTCCTGGCTCGGCTGGACCCACCCCAGCGCGGTGAGCCCTTCGGCGTCGAGCTGATTGGGGTCGAGCAGTCGCCGCGGCTCCCCGTCATGACCTTCCCGCACATAGAGCACCGGTTGCGCTTCGTCCCCCTGGCGTTCGAGGTTAAAGTGACGATTGCCACGCACGTCGGGGGCATCGACCCTGCCAACGCTCAGCAACTCACGCAAGCGCTCCTCGAGGGAACGGCGGCCGGCCAAACCATCGAGAACGTCGCGAGTATGGGCATTCTGAGCCTTCGTCCAGCGGTCGACCCGGGCGTCGAGCTCGGGAATCGGCTCCTCGATCTCCGGGGCATCGGAACCTTCCAGCCAGCGATAGGGGTCGACCAGCTGGATGCCGTGAATCGTCTCCTCAACCGGTTCGACCGCGGTCGCTGGAGCGTCGGCCAAGGCTGGCGCCGCTAATAAAAGGAGTGCAGCAAGAGATGAGCGCCACATGGAGAAGTCTCCTATTGGTGAGACCGGCAAAGATCTTTCGATACGCAATATCGAATTGTACCAGATGAATCGTAAAAAGACACAGCTTTTCTAAAACTCATCAGAGATACGGATCTACCCCGCCACAGGTTTTAGGCTCAGTCCGTGACTCGACGCATCAGCCACTCCACAGGAGCCGACGATCCGCGGACTCATGCCGCTGGCCCGGCCGGTGGTTCAAGACCGGTGGCCTGCGCGTAGATCTGGCGCACCGTGCCGATGGTGTCGGCCTCCGTAGCGATCTTGTCGTCGCGATAGCGCTTGACGCGGGCGAAACGCAGGGCGAGACCGCCGGGGTAGCGCGGGCTCGCTTGAAGATCGTTAAACGCGATTTCGACCACCAGCTTGGGCTCGACGTGTACCGAATAGCGATCGCGGCCGATTTCGATCTCCTGCAGCTTCTTCGTCTGCCAGGCCAGCAGCTTGTCGGTCAGGCCTTTGAAAGTCTTGCCAAGCATGACGAAGCCTCCACGCTCGGGATCGCGAGCCCCCAAGTGCAGATTGGACAGCCAGCCTTTGCGCCGGCCGTGGCCCCATTCCGCGGCCAGCACCACCAGGTCGAGGGTATGCACTGGCTTGACCTTGAGCCAGCTGCGGCCTCGACCGCCCGCTTCATATGGGGCCTCCACGTCCTTGGCCATGACTCCTTCATGACCGTCGCGCCGCGCCCGCTGCAAAAACGCCTGAGCCTCCGCGAGATCGGCGGTCATCAAGTGCGGGATCACCAATCCCTCGGTGGCGAGCTCACCGAGGGTTGCAAAACGCCGCCTCTGGGGCTCGTCGATCAGCTCCTCGCCATCCAGATAGATCAAATCGAAGAAGAATGGCGATAGAGGCAAGGTCTGCCGTAGCTTTTCGACGTCGAGCTTGCGACCGAAGCGACGCATGGTGACCTGAAAAGGGTACGGACGATCATCGCCCTGGAGCGCGATTACCTCACCGTCGACGATCAACTCGCGGACTGGCAGACGACGAGTGACTTCGACCACCTCGGGCACCGCGGCGGTGACCTCGTTGAGCCGACGGGAGTAGACCTTGACCTCGTCGCCAGCCTTGTGCACCTGAATGCGCGCCCCGTCGAGCTTGACCTCAAGTGCGGCTTCGCCGAGTCGTTCGAGGGCATCGTCGACCCCCTCCGCCGGCTGGGCGAGCATCGGCTGCAGGGGACGAAAGAGGTCGATGCGAAATTGCGCCAGCCCGTCGGCCCCGTCACGCAATGCAGCGATCGCCACCGGCGCCAGCTCCCCACGCACCATCAAAGCTCGACGCACCGCGCTGGCGGGCTGTTGAGCGGCGCGGGCGACGGCTTCCACCATGACCCCCTCGAGCGCCCCCTGACGCAGCTCGCCGAGGATCAGCAGGGCCAAGAATCGCCGTTCCTCGCCGGTCGCGCGCTCGAGCAAGGAGCGCAGCAACTCGAGCTTGCGCTGACCAGACCCTTGACCGGACACCTCCAGAATGGTGCGGAAAGTGGCGTCGACCTCCTGCAGCTCGATCTCGGGCGTCGTGATCGGCGGCGGTAACCCGGAGTCCGGCCCCATCGCCTTGCGCAACACCGCCGGCCCGATGCCGATCGCCCCTTGGCGCAACAGTCCGGACAGGAAAGCGATGGCGATCTCGATCTCCTCACCTGCCAAACGCTCGAGCAGCGCGGCGAGCAAGTCGATCTTGACCAACCGCTTGCGCGTCTCACCGACCTGACGGGACGTTGCAACAACCTGGTAAAAAAGCATCGCGAGATGATAGCCCGGCGGATCGTTCGACGCACCGCAAGCTATGATTCTGTAACGACTCACTTTCGCGAGGATTGGCGATGCGACACCTACAAGCTTGGCTCCGTCTCCCGTTATATAGCCTTCTTTGGCTCTGCCTGGCGGCAACGGCCGCGACCTCTGACGACCTGGGCAAAATTCACTTTCCGACTTCAGGCTCCCCGGAAGCCCAGCAACATTTTCTACGCGGCGCCTTGCTGCTCCACAGCTTCGAATACGAAGACGCGCGCCAGGCTTTTCGCGCGGCTCGAGAGGTCGAGCCTGGCTTCGCCATGGCCGCCTGGGGCGAAGCCATGACCTACAACCATCCGCTATGGCTGCGCCAGAACCTCGAGAAAGGGCGCGACGCCCTCAAACGACTGGCAGCGACGCCGGAGGAGCGGCGAGCGCTGGCCCCCACCGAGCGAGAGAAGGGATACTTGCGATCGGTCGAGATCCTCTACGGCGAGGGTGAAAAGCTCGAACGCGACCTGGCTTACGCCGAAGCGCTCGCCGAAATGTCCTTACGTTTTCCCGACGACCTCGACGTCGCCTCCTTCCAGGCTCTGGCGCTGCTCGGCACCTGCCATGAGGGGCGGGATACGGCCACTTACATGCGGGCAGCGGCGATCGTCGAGGAAGTCTTCGATCGCAACCCCGAGCATCCCGGGGCAGCCCACTACCTGATCCACTCCTACGACGATCCGGTGCACGCGCCGCTCGGCTTGCGCGCCGCCCGCCTCTACGCTCGCATCGCCCCGGACGCGGTGCATGCCCTGCACATGCCGTCCCACGTCTTTCTCGCCCTCGGCTTGTGGGATGAGACGGCGACGTCGAACGAAGACTCCTGGCAGGCGTCCCTCGACCGCCGCGAGCGCTTGGAGCTCGACGTCGACGCCAAGAGCTATCACGCCCTGCACTGGCTGCAATATGCCTACCTTCAGCAAGGTCGTTATCAGGACGCCCGACGTCTGCTGGCGATCATGGAAGAAGATACCCGGGCCAGCGGCTCGGAGAAGACTCGCGACTATCTGGCCTACATGCGCGCTCATTACCTGATCGAAACCCGACGCTGGGACGAGCCAATCGAAGCCCCGGATCTCGAGGGATTGGATCTGCGGGCGGCGGCCACCGTGATCTTCACCGACGGGATAGCGGCGCTCCATCGCGGCGAGTATCGGCTGGCGAAAGAAAAACTGGCGGAGTTGCGGGCTCGACGCCACGGCCAGCTGGCCGAGGCCACCGAGAAACACTGTGCGACCGGTTTTGTGCGCACCGGCGGGGAAGAGGCGCGGACGCTCGAGGCGATGGTCATGGAGCTTGAACTCGAGGGCCTGTTGGCTCTGGGCCGCAACGCGGTGGAGACCGGGATCAAGAAACTGCGGCAGGCGGCGGAGCTCGAAGAAGACGCACCGTTCGGCTTTGGCCCACCAGTGCCACCGAAGCCGGCCCAGGAAATCCTCGGCGAAGCTTTGGTCGAGCTCGGACGCTATGCGGAGGCTCGTGAGCCGCTTGAAGGGTCGCTCGCCCGGGCCCCGCGTCGGGTGCGCTCCCTCGAAGCGCTGCGGCGGGCAGCCGCTGAGACCGGCGACTCCATGCTGGCAGCTCGCAGCCTCGAGACCCTAAGGCAGATCGCTCATCGGGCCGACGCCGAGGTAGCAACTTTGATCGGCGCGACGTCGTCTCGCTGAGCGACGCCGTCTCGCTGAATGAGACTTAAGAGCCAAAGTAGTAGCGCAACTCCAGCTTGACACTGTCGGCGCCGGTATCGAGATCGAAGCCATTAGCGGCGGCGGCCGGTCGATCGGCGCCGACGGTGGACAGCTCGAGGCCGAGCCGCAGGTCGTCTCGCGGCTCGTAGAAGAGGGCGAAGGTCCAGGCGTTGCCGTCTTCGTTGTTATTGTCGGGGCCGGTGCGATCGACGTCGACCATCTCGAAGAAGTCGTAACGCAGGGTCGTGCGGAAAGCTCCCTGCCGCCACGAGGCGAGCAGATAAGCACTTTCGAGATCAGCTTGCACTTCGGACTGAACTACGGCCCCCGGAACGGCGAAGCCCATGCCGGTTGAACCGACCATGTACTCACCGGCCAGCGTCCAACGATCGTCAGGATTCAGCTCGAGACCGATCAAGTCGAGCTCAGTGCGCCAGGCGTATTCGCCGCGGTGCAGGCGACGGTCGCCCCGATTGTCATAGCGGGTGTATTGCACCACCGCCCGGTCCGCATGCCGCCAGCGGAGATAAGCCGCCCAACCCGGACGATCGTCGAGATCGTCACCAAACGGCTTGGTGCCGTCATCGCGTTGCTTGTAGAAAGCCCCGTCCGGCGCCAGCGAGGCGAGTGGCGGCAGAGGCACCAACTCCCCGAAGGCGGTGAGGCGATCCCCGAACGCCCAGCCGCGCCAGGCGAGCAAAGCGCCGTTGGAATCGTTACCTCCAAAGCCCGAAGCTCCCAGACGAATCTGATCTCGATCGCTGACGTCGAGGGTGTACTCGGCCAGCAGCCCGGTCAGCCGCATCTCCTCGCCGATCCAGGTATTGATCGCTGAGAAGGTCAAGGTATAGGGGGACGACCAGCCCAGCTCGACATTCTCCCGGGAGGTCGGCAGGAAGAAATGACCGAGCTGGAAACGCACCGCGCCTGAGCTGCCCGCCGGCACCGAGGCGTGCAAGAACGCTTCGATCACCCCGAGCTCACGACCCTCGACGCGACTCGGCTCGGCTCGGCCAGTGACATGCACGAAGGCCCCGAAGAAAGGCGAAGGCTGCCAGTCCAGAGCCAGGTGGAGCTGACCGAAGGCCTCGACCTGCTCAGCGTCCGGGGACTCCGCCCCGAGGGTGACGCGGCCGAAACCGCCTTCGCGCCACGATGGCTGCGAGCGCACTCCCGTGCCTTGCACAGCGACGTAGCCGTCGACCGTCAGCGCGCCTCCCCAAGCCGTCGGAGCGACGAAGACCTGCGCGAGAAGCAGGATCGCTAGCGCCCATCGACCCGCGACGGCCCTCATGTGCAGGCAGGCGGCGAAACGAACGGCACCACGGATGGCAAAACGAACAATATCTTGCATGCTTGAGCTCGAAGAGTTTAGCGGATGGTTTCACACCTCGCCGACGGCGGCGACGTGCTGTTCTGGCTTTGCCCGAACCGCCCTCTCAGGTTACGCGGATCGATCCCTCGTGGCTTGCAAGGAGCGCAGCTCGAGCGACATAAATAGCGCACCAGGAGTCTGCTGCGCATCGCAACGGACTCTGGCTCCGGTGGGCTGGGCGATGAATTCGGATGGACACTTCGAATTTTGTCGGGTGCCGGCTTGCCACCGCCGCGACTTCCGGGGAAACTCTTCGGCGGCACCCGAGCCATGACTGTGGGCCCAAGCTCACTCCACCTCCATCGAATCAGGAACGCCATGCAAAGAACTTATCGAGCTGTTCTCGTCTTCCTGGGGCTGGCCGCGCTGGCCTCGACCGCCGTTGCTCAGACTCCGATCTTCCTCACCGGCAAGCTGGGCAGTACTTCGCTCGACGCCAATCTGGGAGACTCCTTCGACCAGGTGCTCGACGGCGACGACAACAGCTGGACGTTCGGCATCGGCCTGCGCTTCGGCAATCACCTGGTATTTCAAGCCGAGTATCACGACTTCGGCAGCGTCCCGGGCCTAGGCTCGCCGTGCCCACAAGACGATCCGGTCTGTAACGACGCCGAAATCCCGGTGGAGGCCGATTCTTCCGCGGTGTCGGTCAGCTTTCTGCCTCACGTGCCGATCATCGGCGAGAGCGTCTTCCTCTACGGCAAGATCGGTTTCGTTTCCTGGGAGAGCGACGTCTCCGAGGCCCTGGACGTCAGCAGTCGCATCATCGACGATTTCGATGACGAGGAAATCGTTTTTGGCGCCGGGGTTCGGGTCATGTTGCCCGGGCCATTCGCCGGCTTCGCCGAATACGAAAAGATCAGCGACACCTTCGAGACGATCTCGTTGGGGGTGACCTGGGGCTTCTAGCGCCGCAGGATCTCGATCCTGCGGCACGAGATCCTGGCCCAACCCAACCCCTAGACATCTGCTTCCGGCCTCCAAATCTTGACTCAAGTGTCAAGAAGAAGGCCTTTGCAGATGTCTAGCAGCGAGAGCGCGTCCGAACGGCCGCGGAGACGGCCACCCCTTGCTTCTTTGGTATATCTTGGGCCTCTCCAAGCTGGAGGTCCACCGTCTCTATGGAAGCACCGTCTCTATGGAAGCAACGTCTCTATGGAAGCAACGTCTCTGCTGAAGACTCCCCTCACTGAGCAGACTGGTATCGAGGTGCCGCTGATCTGCGGTGCCATGTATCCCTGCAGCAACCCGGAGCTGGTGGCGGCGGCATCCGCGGCCGGCGGCATGGGCATCGTCCAGCCCTTATCGCTGGTTTACGTTCACGGCCACGACTTTCGCGAGGGGCTACGGCTGATTCGCCGGCTGACCGATCGACCGATCGGCCTCAACGTCATCGTCGAGCGCTCGTCCAAGGTCTACCTCGAGCGCATGCAGGCCTACGTCGACGTCGCGATCGAAGAAGGCGTGCGTTTCTTCGTCACCTCCCTGGGCAAGCCGGATTGGGTGGTTGAGCGCGCTCACGCCGTCGGCGGCCTGGTCTACCACGACGTCACCGAGCGCAAGTGGGCGCAGCGGGCTCTGGCCTCCGGGATCGACGGCCTGATCGCGGTCAACCAGCGCGCTGGCGGGCATGCGGGTGAAAAGACCGCGGCCCAACTGCTGGACGAGCTCGGCGACTTGGGGGTGCCGGTGGTCTCAGCCGGCGGCATCGGCGCGGCGAGTGACTTCGTCGATGCCTTGAAGCTGGGCTTCGCCGGCGTCCAGATGGGCACGCGCTTTATCGCCACCGAAGAGTGCAACGCCCATGACGATTACAAACAGGCCATCGTGCGAGCGCAGGAAGACGACATCGTGCTCACCGAGCGCATCACCGGCGTACCGGTGGCGGTGATCCGCACGCCTTATCTCGACAAGATCGGCACTCACGCCGGCCCGCTCGCACGCTGGATGCTGCGCGGCCGACGCACCAAGCATTGGATGCGGCTCTACTACTCGCTGCAATCCTTGTGGAAGCTCAAACGCTCGTCGCTCAAGAGCTTTTCGTCGAAAGATTTCTTGCAGGCGGGCAAGAGCGTGGCCGGCGTCGAGCGCATCGAACCGGCGGGGGAGATCATTCGGCGCTTTGCCGAGGCGGCGCGGCAGGCGGATCTTGCGCTCGCTGCTAACGAAGCGCCGGTCGCGTCGGCGATCCCAGCGCCACAAGCTGCGATCTCACAAGCCTAGCCTGGCTTCGCTTCGGCGCCGACTGAGTCTTGCGACGGGCTGCTAAGCTCAAAGCAAGAATGGACCATTTTCTTCAGCAAGCCGTCTACATGCTCGGTGCATCGGCAGCGGTGCTGCTGATCAGCTATCGGCTACAGATTCCGCCGCTGGCGGGCCTCTTGATCACCGGCCTGGTGATCGGCCCGTCGGGCACCGGCCTGGTCTCCGACGGCGAGGCGATCCATATCTTTGCGGAGATCGGCGTTGTTCTGCTGCTCTTCGTCATCGGCCTCGAGCTCTCGTTCAGCCGATTGAAAGAAGTCCGGCGATCGTTTCTGATCGGAGGTTCGATTCAAGCGCTGCTGACCACCGGGGTCGGTACCGTGGCGGCCCTGGCCGTCGGTCTGGAGCCTCGTCAAGCCCTGTTCTTCGGTTTCGTGCTGACGCTATCGAGCACCGCCATCGTACTCAAGCTCTATGGCGATCGCCGCGAAGCCTCAGCGCCCCACGCCAAAACCGCGCTGGCCATCCTGATTTTTCAGGATTTTCTGATTGTACCGATGATCGTTCTGACGCCGGTTCTCGGCGGCGCAGTGGCAGCGTCGGCCGGCGAGCTGGCCCGCCGCTTCGGCGGATCGTTGTTGGCGACAGGCTTGGTTTTCATAGCCGCTCGATACCTGATGCCAGGCCTGTTCTATCAATTGGTGCGGACCCGCATTCGCGAAGCCATGGTGCTCGGCGCCTTGGGAATCTGCCTGGCCATGGCCTGGCTGACGCACTCGCTCGGATTCTCGCTCGCCTTGGGCGCTTTCGTCGCCGGAATCTTGGTGTCGGAAACCAAATATAGCCATCAGGTGGTGGCCGACATGGTGCCGTTTCGCGACGTCTTCGCCAGCGTCTTCTTTGTTTCGGTCGGCATGCTCGTCGACCTGAAATTCGCCGCCGGGCACGCGCTCGCCGTCTTCGGCCTGGCGCTGGCCGTGATCGTGGCCAAGATCCTGACCTGTGCAGTCGCGGTGGCCGCCCTGCGTTTCCCGATCCGGACGATCGCCGGCACCGCCCTGGGGTTGGCGCAAATCGGCGAGTTCTCCTTCGTGCTGATGGAGGTCGGGCGCGCCCACGGTCTGCTGCAGGGGGAAAGCTACCAGTTGATCCTTTCTGCCGCGGTGCTGACCATGCTGGCGACCCCGGCTCTGCTGCCCTTCGGACCGGTCCTCGGACAACGGTTGCGGGGACGCGGCCCCCAGGATCCGGACAGCGAAGCGGTGGCGAATGCCCGTTCGGGCCACGTCATCGTTGCGGGTTATGGGCATGGCGGCAGTTTGCTCGCCCGCGTCTTGCGGGAGACGGGCATTCCTTATGTGGTCGTCGAGCTCAACGGTGAGCGCGTCCGGCGGGCCGCGGCGACGGGGGAACCTATCGTCTATGGCGACGTCACCCGGCGCGAGATCCTCCATCACGTGGGCATTGAAACCGCCAACGTCGTCGTATTCACGCTCTCGGATCCGACGGCCACCCGATATGGGGTGCGCCTGGCTCGCGATCTGAATCCGTCTCTTCAGATCATCGTCCGGACACGCACCGTCGAAGAAATTGCGGAGCTGCAAGAACGCGGTGCCGATCAGGTCGTGGCTGAGGAATTCGAAACCGCGATCGAAATCTTTACCCGAGTGCTGGCGCGTTTCCATGTTCCGCGCAACGTGGTTAGAGCCCAGACTCGATTGCTGCGTGGCGAGGGCTACCGGATGCTGCGCACCTCAACGCTGGCCGAAGGGGTTTCAGAAGCCATGCTGGAGGCTTTGGCTGCTGGCACCACCGAGGTTTTCCGGGTGGAGGCGACGACCGCCGCCGCCGGGCGTACGCTTCAAGATCTTCATTTGAGGCGCGAGACCGGCGCCAGCGCGATTGCCGTCGTCCGCGGCGACACGACCCACTCCAATCCGTCCGCTGAGCTGGTGCTCGAGCCTGGCGACGACCTGGTGCTGGTCGGAAGTCACGCCGAGGTCGACCAAGCTTTCCTGCTGCTCGGGCGACCCGCGACCCAAACCCGCGAAACGTAGCGTCATAGCGCCTTGAGCTGCGCTTGGCTGAACCTGGGTGGATCGACACCAAATACCGAACGGCTAAACCCGGCGTCCAGATTTCGGATCTAACCATCAGAAGTGCCATAGGTGGATTCTGCGACGCGATGACGAAAAACAAAGCCAAGCCGACTCGATTTCTGGCACCGCTTTCCTGGATCGTCCTCCTGCTCGGTGTGCCCAGCCTGCTTTACTTTGCTTTCGTCGTCGGCAAACTGCAAAGCGTCTCCCAACAAAACCTGCGACTTCTGAGCAACGCCGCCGAGCGCCTGGAACGGACGCTGGACAACGCCGCCGCCACCGCTCGCAATCTCGCGGGTGACCTCGACTACGCCTGCGAATTTCTAGAACGCCAGCCTCGACTCCAGCTGGAAGAACCCCGGAGTTGTCAGGATCTGGCGCGCAAGACCTCCGGCAAAGACGCCAGCCTCCGCCTCGAAGCGGTCGCCGGCAGTCGACTGCGGCTGGTGGCCGAGATCGAGCGCGAGACCCCACCCGACGGTGACGGCGCGGCCAGCAGCGATGGCAGCTGCAACCGCGATGTCGACAACTGCTTCAAACTCTCAGTTCAGCTCGACCGAGTGCTGGCAGATTTGCCCATCGACGGAGTCTTCGACAGCCTGGTGATCACCAATAGTCAAGGCCGAGTGGTCGCCCAGCAAGGCGCCCGTGAGCTGCGGATCACGTCTCTGGATGGCCTGACCCAAGGCGGCGAGCAGTTGACCGTCGTCGATCTGAAACACGCCGCCGGCGTTCTCGAGGTGCATCTCGCCGAACGGGACTTCCAGCTGCTTTACCAACCGCTTCGGTCATCATCCAAGCTCGCCGCCACCGCCGGCGACCCGACTGCTGAGACCTGGCTTCTCGCCGGCCTGGTCAGCTCCCAACGCTCGCTCGAGGAAGCTCTGGCGGTGTCTCCTCTGCTGGTTTTACTGCTGGTGCTGGTGTTCTTCTTCGGCCTTCTGACCTGGCCGTTTTTCAAAATCTTCACCATGCAGCGACGCGAGCGCCTGCGGTTTATCGACGCTTATCTCCTGAGCGTCAGCACTCTCGGCATCCTGATGCTAGTGACGTTGCTGTTGCTCGATCTCGAGAGCTATACCCGCTTGCGCCAGACCGCCAAGGACCGCTTGGCGCAACTGGCCGGCAACATCGAAGCGAATCTACGCTCCGAGCTTCAGGCGATGATTCAGCAGCTTGAAATCTACGATCAGGCGGTCGACCGAGAGCTGGGCGACGATCTCAACTTGGACGGCCTGATCCTCGTCCACCAACTGCTGGGCAAGCCTCCGGGAGCACCCGCCAACGAGGATCGACTGAGCTTGCCCGAGCCGAGTGTCTATCGGGACATCTCTTCGCTGTTTTGGATGCGACCCAGCGACGGTCAACAGTTCGTCAAAGGAACGATCCGCGAACGCAATACCCCCCAAGTCAAGCTCAGCCATCGCGCCTACTTCAACCGCATTCAGCAAAACGATCGGCTATGGAACTTGACGCCTGGGCTCGAGACCCCTCCAGGGGACTCGGCCTCGCTGTCGCCTGGCGAGGCCGACGAAGCGGTCGATTTCTACGTCGAACCGATTCGTTCGATCACCACCGGCGAGCTCAGCGTCGTGCTGTCGATCTGCTCTCGGCTCACCGCGCGCTTGGGCACTCCCGACGACGCCGATCCGACCCCGGGCCACAACCGTGGTTGTTCATGGGCCGGAGAGAAAGTGGTGGCCGCGCTCTCCACTCCGCTGGTCGCGCTCCATCACCCGGTGATGGGGCCGGGGTTTGGCTTCGCGGTCATCGACCGCGGCGGCCGCGTGCTGTTTCACTCCGATTCGCGGCGGGCTCTGGACGAAAATCTTTTCGACGAAATCGACCAGCCACGACGCCTGCGCGCCGCCCTGGCGGCAGGCACGGCCCGGGCGATCGAGACCGACTATAAGAGCCGCCCCCACCACTTCCAGACCCGGCCGGTGGCGGACATCCCTTGGACGATCGTCACTTTTCTGGACAAGGAGATCCAGCATACCGCCAACCTGGAAATCCTGACTCAGGCGCTCTTGTGGACGCTGCTTTACCTGCTGGCGCTGTTCCTGATGCCGTCGCTCTTCTACTTGACCCTGCGCCGGCGACAAGCTCGTTCGTTCTGGCCCGATGCCGCTCGATTGCCTCTTTATCAGCGCCTCGGCTGGATCTATAGCTATCTGATTCTGGCCGCGTTCGTCTGTCTGAACGCGCCTTGGGGTTTGAGCCTGGCGGTCGGCTTTCTGGTTCCGCCCCTCGGCATCGCCATCACCGCCGGGTGCTTTCGAGCCTGGGGACAAAACCCGGAGCCGAAGCACGACGTCACTGCCAACGATATGAAGCCTGGGGTGCCTCTGGTTTTGATTCTGGCACTGGCCGCGATCTACTTTGCCGCGACCGGCAGCGCCTCCTGGATCGCGATGGCGGTCACCCTGCTGACTCTGCTCTTTGTTTATGCGGCGGCTCTCTTCCTGCCCCCGTGGGAAGGTCGTCAATCCCAACGCGCCTGGCTACCCACCGGATTCTTGCCCTGGTATGACGTCGCCGCCGTGCTCTTCTGGCTGCTGGTCGCGGTGCTTCCGGCCAGTGCCTTCTTCAAGCTGGCGCTCGAAACCCAGCAAGAGCTGCTGCTCAAAATGGAGAGCTTTCATGTTGCGGAACGGCTCGAACATCGCGCCTGCAGGATCGAACAAGCCTACCGATCGCACGGCCAGGCGCTGGTGAGTGAACGTTGCGACCTGCAGCGTCGCGACGTTTATTTGCAAACCAATATCGCCTCTCGGGACGGACTTCGGCCGTGGAAGTCGCTCCTCGAAGCACCGCTTGCCCCCGAGTCGAAGCCCGCCGATTCGAGCCGGCAGCCCCGCAGACGGCTCGAGAGATGGTCCTCCGATCTGCTGGTCGACCCCTTGCCGATCTACAACGACATCTCGGGACGCCTGCGCTACCTGAGTCAGGACGCCGCCGACGACGGCTCCTGGCTCTGGCATCGGGAGGCGGGCGACGTCATTCCGGAGGCCGATCCGTCTAGCTTCGTCTTCGAGCTGCGCGAAGCTTCTTGTGGCGAACCGATCGCTCTGGCCTCAGAGGTCCGGCTCGAGCTGCCGGCGGTGCGCGAAAAGGTGCTGATCGGAGGCTTCCTGGCGACCCTCGGGCTGTTGTTCTGGGTCCGCTACGCCTCCCGTCGCTTGTTCTTCGCACGCATGGAACAGCAGGTCGATCGACTCCGGCCCGCCGACCTGATCCGCGGCGAGATCCGCAATAACGTCATCGCCCTGCTGGCGTCGCCGATCGACCGTCGACTGATCCTGGCTTCAAAAAACTACCAGGTGCTCGATCCCGACGATCCCCCCGCTCCGGACAACGGCAATCGCCAACCGGTGATCTGTGATCTCTTCGAGGATCGGCTCGACGACGCCGACCGCCGCCAACAGGTGCTGCAGGTTTTGGAACAGCTGGTCGCGAACCACCGTCGGGTACTCATCGTGTCCTCGGTGGATCCGTTCAGCGATCTCTTCTCCTTTTCTCGCCCCGCACCCCAGAGCACGGAAGGTGAAGGCGAAAACGAGATCGTCACCAGCCCCCATTTGGATGAGCAACGCCGCTGGGGACGTCTGCTCAGCCATTTCGTGCTCGCCCCCGTGTCGCTGAGGCGCAAGCGAGACTCGGGCGCCGAGCCCAATGCCGAGCCTGATTCGACCTCCGATGCTCGGCCCGATTGGCTCGAGCGTGAGCTCGGAGCCACTCTCCATCTCCGACGACTGGTCGAAAGATCCCGACGATTCGACGCCGACGCCCTGGTCGGCGTCGGCCGCCGGGAAATCTTGGAGCGCATTATCGAAGCCGCCGAAGGCTATTACTGGGCCCTGTGGACGGCCTGTTCCGAAGAAGAAAAACTGGTGCTCGTGCAGCTCGCGGAAGAGGGCCTGGTCAATCCCAAACAGACACGAACGGTGCGGCGACTCCTGCAACGTGGTCTGGTGGTTCGCGATCCGGTTCTGCGGCCGATGAACGAGAGCTTCACGCTCTTCGTCAGCTTGATTCGCCTGCCCCAAGACGTCCGTCAGTGGGAACGCCCGGATCAAGGTTTGGGCTGGGCCCAGGTGCGCTGGGCGCTGCTCGCCCTGCTGGCGGTGATCGCGCTCTTCCTGTCCACCACCCAAAGACAGCTGCTCGAGACCACCTTTGGATACGTCTCTGCACTGGGCCTCAGCGTGCCGGTCTTGCTGCGCTTGATCTCCTCGGCACACCGCCCGGGCCCGGGGCTGCCAGAGTCCTGAACCGCGCTATTTCGGTCTGCACGTGACCGGCGCACGTGCTAAAATCGGCCGAGCGTCGAACACGCTCTCCCGAAAAGCATCTGACGAGTGTTCTCCCCTAGGGGTATTCTCTCGTCCGAGACAAAACGGTTTCCAATAAGGGATAGTGAAAACGTTCCCTAACGTAGCGAATCATCAAAACGCTCCTCCGAAAGGAGGCTGGACCGGGCTCGGGAGGAGACCCAGGAATCTACAACAGCGTCACCGGGCGGTCGGAGCGCGAGGAGGACAGAATGGCGCAATTTAAAGCATTATCTCCCAAGACTGAGGTGCTCGGAGAGGTCGTGCTGTCGCTCGTCAACGTCATGGGAGCGTTCAAAGCTGTCTCGCTTGACATTTTGAAAGACAACGGCATCGTCGATCCACAACCGGATCAGTGGTACTCCCAACAGGCCTGGCTCGATTCTTTCAAAGTGATCGCTGAGAGAGTTGGTCCCAACACGCTGTACCAAGTCGGCCGGCAGCTGCCGCAGCAATACCGTTTCCCACCGGGGATCGACTCGATCGAAACGGTTCTTAGTGACCTCGACCAGGCGTACCGTCAATCGCATCGGGGCGGCGAGGTCGGGCACTACCACTTCCGAGTTCTGGGGCTGAACGTCGGTCAGATGACCTGCGACAACCCCTATCCCTGCGACTTCGACCGAGGCATCATCTCAGCCTTGGCGCAGCGGTTCGAGCCCCCGGACTCGATGGTTGACGTTCGCCACGAAGAAAACGCCCCTTGCAAGAAAGAGGGCGCAGATTCCTGCATTTACACCATCAGCTGGTAACGGGTCGTGAGCGAGGCGGCCAGCGAGGATCACGGCGCGGCCTCAGAGGCCGCATCGCCCGCGTCTGATCTCGTTCAATCCCATCTGTCGAGCCTGGGGGAGTCCGCAACCCTGGCGATCCACGAGCGCTCCGCCGAGTTGATCGCGGAGGGTCGCAAGGTCTACCGCATCGGTTTCGGCCAATCGCCGTTTCCGGTTCCCGATCGGGTAGTGGAGGCGTTGCGGCGTCACGCGCCGCGCAAAGAGTATTTGCCAGTGCGCGGCCTCGCCGAGCTGCGTCAGGCGGTGGCCGAACACCACCAACGCCTCGATCAGATCGAAGCCAGCGCCGAGAACGTCTTGATCGGTCCTGGTTCCAAAGAGCTGATCTTCTTGCTGCAACTGGTGTTTCGCGGCGAAGTCCTGATTCCCTCCCCGTCTTGGGTCTCTTACGCACCTCAGGCTCGAATCCTCGGCCGCCGGGTACACCAGGTGCCGACGACGTTCGAAGACGGCTGGAAAGTCACCCCGGAGCGACTGGCGGAAGTCTGCACCCAAGACGGCCCATTTCTGCTGATTCTCAACTCCCCCAACAACCCGGTGGGCCATAGCTACTCGGCCGCCGAGCTCGAAGCGCTCGCCGAGACCGCTCGCCGTCATCGAATCCTGGTGCTCGCGGACGAAATCTACGGTCGCTTGCACTACGCAAATCAACACGCATCGATCGCGCGCTGCTATCCCGAGGGCACAATCGTCAGCTCCGGCCTCTCGAAATGGTGTGGCGCCGGCGGTTGGCGCCTGGGCACCTTCGTCTTTCCACCGCAGCTCGCGAGTCTGCGCGACGCGATGGGCGCGATCGCCAGCGAGACGTTCACCGCCGCCTCCACGCCGATCCAGCTGGCCGCGGTCGAGGCCTTCAACGGCGGTGCCGACATTGACCGCTATCTGCACGCTTCGCGCCGCGTGCTCGGCGCGCTCGGCCATCGCTGTGCTCGCCTGCTGCAGGCGGCCGGCGTTCGAGTCCATCCGCCGGACGGTGGCTTCTACCTCTTTCCCGACTTTTCACCGTTTGCCGAGTCTCTCGCCGCCCGCGGCATCGTCGATAGCCCGACCTTCTGCGAGCGCTTGCTGTCTGCGACCGGCGTCGCCAGTCTGCCCGGCGTGCCTTTCGGTCGACCGCCCGCAGAGCTTACCGCCCGCTTATCCTTTGTCGACTTCGATGGCGGCCAGGCCCTGGCAGCGCATCACCAGCTCGGGACGCCTCCAGGCTCGGGGGCGGCCGCCGAGCTTCCCGACGGCTTTCTCGAAGCTCACTGCGGCGACGTGTTGACGGCAATGGCGCAAATCGTCAGATGGCTGAGTTAGGTGTCGTCCAGAATAGCGAAAGTCGGCCCTTAAGGAGGCTGCTGAGTGAACATCGAAGAATTCGAGTTGGAACGCCTGCAATCCCTGTGGGAAAACGAGGTCGAGATCAATCTGACCGAAAGCGGGGTGCATCCCTACACCCTGCAGGAGTTGCTCGACGAGCAGGAGATCTCCGACCTGCTGAACCTACGCCTGACCTACGGATGGACCAACGGCTCTCCGGACCTGCGAGACGCCATCCGCCAGCATTATCCGGGCACTTCGAGAGATCAGGTACTCGTCACCTGCGGTTCGGCAGAGGCTAACTTTCTGGCCATGTGGACGTTGCTCGAAGCCGGCGACGAGATCGCGCTGATGCTGCCCAACTACATGCAGATCTGGGGGCTGGCGCGTTCCCTGGGGGTGACGGTCAAGCCCTTTCACCTGCGCCCTCAAGAGGGTCGCTGGGCGGTCGACCTCGAGGAGCTCGAGGCCGCCGTCGGCCCGCAGACCAAAGCGATCGTGGTGTGCAACCCGAACAATCCGACTGGCGCCACCCTCAGCGAGGCGGAGATGGACCGCATCGTCAGTCTGGCCGAAGGCGTTGGCGCCTGGGTCTATGCCGATGAGGTCTACAAGGGCGTCGAGCTCGACGGCGAGGAGCGCCCCAGTTTCTACGGTCGCGCATCCAAGGTGGCGGTGGCCTCCGGGCTGAGCAAGGCGCTAGCTCATCCGGGGCTGCGCATCGGCTGGCTGATCGCCTCAGAAGAGCTGATCGCCGCCGCCTGGCATCGCAACGATTACACAACGATCACCACCAGCGTGCTCTCCGAGAAAGTGGCGGAGAAAATCCTCCAGCCCGCGACCCGGCAACGCATTCTTGAGCGAAACCGCGGCTTGCTGCGCCACAACCTCGCCTTGCTCACCGACTGGATCGCCGAGCGGCCCGATCGCTTCCAGCTGATTCCGCCCGAGGCTGGCGGCATGGCTTTTCTCTCCTACACTTATGACATCGGCTCGACCGAGCTCTCGACGCGGCTGCGTCAGGAGCGCAGCGTCTTCGTGCTGCCTGGGGACGTCTACGGCATGGATCACCACCTGCGCCTGGGGATCGGTGAACAAGCCGAGAAGCTGACCACCGGGCTGCGCATTCTCGGCGAATTCTGCGACGCGCTACCGGGCTGATGAGCAAATCACAGGGCCATCACTCAGGTCACAGGCCGGCTCAGCGTAGAATAGGCCGATGAGCGATCGTCCTCCCAGCTTTATAGAACGCCTGGAAAGCTATGCCGGCCAGCTGAAGTCCTCCACTCTGTTGATCGTCGCCGCGTCGATCTTCCTGCTCGATCTGGCGATTCCCGACCCACTGCCCTTTGTCGACGAGATCGCGCTCGGCGCCTTGACCATCCTCGTCGCCCGTTGGAAAAAACGCCGCCAAGAGCCACCACCGCCCCCCAAACCGCCGGCCAAAAACGTCACGCCGCCACAGCCCTGATGCCGCCTGATCGAGGTCTGCTCCGATTCCCTCTGCCGACGTCCAGTCTTTTCGGGAATTTTCTAGCGGCCCTACCAACGTCGTCAGCCAACTTTGGGAAAAAATTCCAGAGTCCCCTGACGACGTCAGGCAACTTTGGAAAATTTTCCTAAAACCCAATGACGACGTCATCGGGCTGGGTCGATTTTTCAAGAACCACTCTGACGACGTCATCGGGCTGGGATCCATTTTCAAAAACCACTCTGACGACGTCAGAGGGGTGTCAACAAATTTCAGAATCCACTCTGACGACGTCAGAGGGGTGTCAACAAATTTCAGAATCCACTCTGACGACGTCATCGGGCTTTAGTTTTTTTTCCTAAAGTCCCCTGACGACGTCAGACCCTTTGATTCCGGCTCTTTCGCCCAGCCCGGCAGCTCATTCACCAAGCCGTGCTCGGATCGCCGAGGAGTGAACTTAGAATCAGCTCATGAAGGATCCATCCTCCGTCTGGCTCGAGCGACTGGAGAGCTTCGACCGTCAACTCAGATCCTCAACCTTGCTGACGCTCACCTTCGCTGGTTTCCTTCTCAACCTGGTGATCCTCGACGACTGGCCCTTCGTCGACGAGATCGCGCTCGGCGCCTTGGTCTTCCTCATCGCCCGCCGGCAGAAACGCCGTCAAGCGTTGCCGGGCCCCAAACCGCCCGCCGAGAACGTCACGCCGCCAGAGCCTTAGCTCACCGCCCTTGGATCCAAGACTGGATTCCGGCTGGAGAGCGGCCCTTTGCCGACCACCAGCTGCAAGAGGTCGAAGTTGCTGGCGGTAAAGCTCGCCGAGCTCATGCCCCAGATGTAGTCGTAGGTGCGCACGTGCTCTCGCGAATAGCGTTCGGTGATGAAGTCTTGCTGATCGAGCACATTCTTGCGCCACTCGCGCATGGTGCGGCCGTAGTGCTGACCGAAACGCTCGTAGTGCAAGGGGTAGAGGTCGCCTGTTCGATTGATGGCGTGGAGCAGTTCCCCCGGATTTGGAATGCAGGCGACTGGCATGATGGTGCGTGAGATAAAGGAGTCGAGGTGGACGCCGGGCGCAAGATCCAGGGTGTCGCCGACGATCATGGTGTGCAGCACCGCTCGGCCACCGGGCTTGAGCAAACGCGCGACGGTTTCCATGAAGGTCTGCAGGTACTCGGTGCCGACATGCTCGATCATGCCGACGGAGACGATCCGGTCATAGGTTTGAGTGCCGTCGAGCTCGCGATAGTCCCGATCCTCGAAGCGACCGTCCGGCAGGATCTGTCGGCAATGCTCGAGCTGTCGCTGCGCCAACGAGATGCCGTGAACCTGGCAACCGTAGCGCTGGTGAATCGCCTCGAGCAGCGTGCCCCAGCCACAGCCGATATCGAGCACGGAATGCTCGGGCGCTGGCGCGAGCTTGTCGATCAGCAGATCGATCTTGTGCTGTTGGGCTGCGTCCAGGGTCTGCTCCGAGGCCTTCCAGATGGCGCAGGAGTACACCATCGTCGGGCCGAGCATGCAGCGAAAGAAGTCGTTGCCGACGTCATACGCCACCGACATGCCACGTCGACTGTGCTCGGGAGTGCTCTCGCGCCAGCCGGAGAGCCAGCGCTGCTTCCATCGTTCGATCCAGCGCGAGGCGAAGAGCAACAGGGAGCCCCCCCTGAGGATCGGCAGGAAGGTCTCGAGGTTGAGATGGAAGACCAGGGCCAGTTCCTCTAAGTCCGGGCTATGCCACTTGCCATCGACATAGGATTGGCCGAGGGCGACCTCACCACCTCGAACGATGTCACGGAAGAAAGAGGGGTCGTGGACAACGATGGTGCCTTCGAGGGAACTCTGAGGCTCACCGTAGACGTGACGCCGGCCGCCGGAGATCAGAATCAGTCGTCCATGACGAATCCGCCTGAACAGACGATGGATCAAGCCGAAAGCGAAGGAGCTTCGGCGTCCGACGCGGGCGCCGGAGCGCAGGTCAGCGCCGGCGGTCGATTCCGTGGCCATGGTTTGCCCTCCAGAGACATTGCCCGGTCGACGGCTTGCCGTCGCGATGTCTGGAGCCTCCTCCCAGAGGTTCTCTCACCCGTTGCGATTCGGTCGCGAGCCCCACTCTAGCAGCCTTTGCAGGGCTCGAACAGGCTATCGACTCGGCCGGCGGGCGAACCGCCCATGCCGATCGATCAACTCTGCACTTCTGGACTCTAACGAGCTGTCGGACTCTACCCGGCTTCGTATCTGTCTGGAGTGGCAGACACCGACAAACGATAGCGAAACAGGAATGACAGCGGGTAGGCCAAGACAGCTCCGACGTTATGAACCACGTGATTGAGCCAGGCTCGCTCGCCCTCCACGAGCCCGGTGGGGAGACCGAGAAGGTGTGTCGCCTTCTCGATCTCGCAGAGGGCGCAGACCACTGCCAACGCAGCGATACATGTTAAGCGAAACCGTGGACTTGCCCACCGTCGTTCCGCGGCGGCGATGCCGCCGGTCAGTCCACCGTTGACCAGAAAGATCACGGCAAGCCCGCAAGGAACCGCCATGACTTTGAAGTACTGGACGTTGAGGTTGCCGGCAAACGAGCCATCGGTGGTTCGTGCCAGGAACCGCCAGGGAGAGTCTCCGAGAATCGTCGCCCAAGTCGGGTCGATGTCCGTGAGAAAGTCGCAAAAGAGCCTGAGCACGCCGATCGTCGCCAGCATGACGACAAGCAGCAGACTCCAGGATGGACGTGGCTTCGGATCCATGGATTCGCGAGTCAATTGGAGCGGACTTTCAATTTGGCCCACAGAATGGCCTATACAGGTTTCAAAACGGCCTCCAGAAAGTCCCTGAGCTCAGGATTCGGCCGGCAAAACGTTCCCTGAGTTCAGGATTCGGCCGGCAAAACGCTCCCTGAGTTCAGGATTCGGCCGGCAAAAACGCTGGCACTCGGAGAAGGTTCGACTCGCGGACGTATGACTTACCCAACGAGGCCAGCGGCAGCCCATCGAGCGCCAAGAAACAATCTAATACCAGAGTCCAACAACAATCGTCGAAATAATTCCAAGGATTCCAACGATTAGGGAAAGCCATAACCTCCTACCTCCTGTCGGTTCTCCCTCCCCAGTCCGTACAGACTCAACCGTTACAGTCCAACACCATCGCCGTGTACCGGAAGACAGCGGAGGAGTGGAACCTTCACTTGATGAACGCCGTAGGTTCGAAGCAGGGCGGAACAAGATAACGCCTCCTGTCGTGTAATGAGTCAGAGGCGTGAACGTTCACGTTCTAGGAGCAAACGTCACGCCGTTGAGAGCTAACGGCAACGCGACCGACGGGGCCGTTAGCTCGCTCCTTCTTAAGACAACGGACGCGGAGACATTTTTGTTACGTAGCGGCTTTCTCGCTGCGGACCGATGAATGGTGGGTCGCGGAATTCGAAGGACTGGGACGTCCACTTGTTGGCAGTAACGCCATCTCGATTCTCACTGCCGCTGATTTAGTTCTGAAATCAAAAAGGTGGTCAATTCGACCGGCACGGAGGGGTTGGCAGCGAAGACCGTCACCGCGTCGTCGTTGAAACTCGTCACGTAGACGTGTCCACCACCGGGGCTAATCGCGACGCTTGCGGCCTCATCGAGGTGGCTCTGTGCGGTCGGGCTGCCGTTCGTCGCGGGCGATGCGTTGTCCTCATGCACCTCAACCAGCGTCAGCGCCCCGGTACCGCTGTTGCGGCTGAACACCGTCACTGCGTCGTCGCCCGGGCTCGTGACGTAGACGTGGTTGCCGTCGGGGCTGATGGCGATGCTAAAGGCATTATCGAGGTGGCTCTGTGCAGTCGGGCTGCCGCTCGCCTCGGGCGATGCGTTGTCCTCATGCACCTCGACCAGAGTCAGGGCCCCGGTGCCACTGTTGCGACTGAACACCGTCACCGCGTCATCGATGGCACTCGTGACGTAGACGTGGTTACCGTCGACGCTAACCGCGACGCCTAAGGAGTAATCAAGGTGGGTCTGTACGGTCGGGCTGCCATTCGTCTCGGGCGATGCGTTGTCTTCATGCACCTCAACCAGCGTCAGCGCCCCGGTACCGCTGTTACGGCTGAACACCGTCACTGCATCGTCGCCGCTGGAACTCGTGACGTAAACGTGGTTGCCGTCGGGGCTGATCGCCAGGCCCAGGCCATCTGGGCCAGGTGCGTCGAGATGAGTTTGTTCGGTCGGGCTACCGTTCACCTCTGGCGATTCGTTGTCGTCGTGCACCTCGACGAGCGAAAGAACTTGGGCCTGAAGCGCCGCCGAGGAAAGCAGCAGCGCCAGGGCCGAGGCGAGCAACCGGAGTATAGATCGTTTCATAATTTTCATCGTGGCATAAGACTCCTTGACGTCAGGGGAATGCCTGTCGACTGTATATTCGTCTACGGCAGAAGAAGCAGAATGAGGGACGTCCACAAGTAGTAGAACGTTCAATAAATGTTGCTCTGAGTGGCAGGACCGGAGCGTAGGGGGAGGATCCCGTCCGCTCGAGTCACCTTGTTCGGTAGCTAGGCACCTCCGTTGAAAGCAAGATCAAAGAATCGAACTCGCTTTGGATCATAGAGGACGCCCCAATAGCAATCACCACCATCGCAGGTAGAGGCGTGGGGCGTCAGCCGCACGTTGGGCTCCTCGGGGCAATAACCGTTGATATAGATGAGATTCCTACCATCAACGATGATCCCGACGTACTGCCGGTGGTATCGGTTGACATCTCGAATGCGGGCGCCCACCAAGCAGCAACTCTTCGCCTCGAGGCGCTGAAGCCGGGCGAAGTTAGCCTCCATCTCTTCGACAACGTCGCGACTAGGCTCCCACGTTGACTCAAAGTCAGGGATTCCAGGTCGCGAGCAGAGATTCTTGAATGCAGCGGCGGAGCTGGTCTCCAGAACGACCGAGAGGTGCGGGGCCACGACAACCGGAGAACAGCCAGCCAAGAGCACGCTGATCGCTAGGATTGTGAATCTCATTGCAGGCATTTCATTGCCGCCGAACGGAAGAACTGAGCTGGCGCGCTTGCGCGACCGCTCAGTTCTTCCTGCTTCCTAGGCATAGTTCATCACGTAGCGCTGTATTCAGGCTCATCACGTAGCGCTGTTTTCAGGCCGCGATACGATTTGTTAGCCGCGTCGTATACCTGATCCTATGTTGCATCGTATCCCGTTAAAGGGGGCCCTGCTGGTGCCACGTCATACGGAGAGCCGCCTTGGCAAACGGCGCGCCAGGATCATCAAGACTATAGGGCTCCCGCTGTGTAAGCTTGAGTGCATCATAAAACCGATCAGCGTTAACCAGTTTTATCGGAAACCCTTTGGCAGCGACGTTGTCAGCGGTCTCTTGAGCTCCCTTTCGGAAATTCGACGTAGTCACAAACACTCCTTCCGTGTGATTGTTGACGACTAACGCTCCGACGAGGGCACGGATCTGCTCTGCTTCGATTTTCTTTTGATACCGTTTGACTTGAACTCCTATCGTTTTGTCGCCAGGTCCATCAAGCACGACATCGATCCCTCCGTCCGCGCTTCGCGCCGTCACTCGTGTTTCGTATCCCATATCCTTGAATACGGAGCCTACAACATCCTCAAATATGCCCCACTCGATATCTATGCCCCACTCGATGTCAGACCGATCTTGGTAGCTCTTGATTAGGTGTGTCCGAACTTCTGCCAGAGGCTCTTCGAGCGGCGAGAGATCAAGATTGCGCAGGCTCGCAACCGCCCCACTAACTACATCCTCGCGAGGGATAAACGGGTGCATTTCGCGTTCGCGAAACTCCGATTTCACCGTCCACCATCCGCACGACGTGCAATAACGTACCGACTTCTTGCTGTAGAATAAGTCATCCGTTTCGTCGGCGATGACGCCACTCTCCATTTTGCACTTACAAAACCAACACGCGGAAGTTGAGATCGCAAGACGCAGCGAATCGATGTCAATGTTCGTGTCGGTGTACTCCCAAGCGGCCATGGTCACACCTTCGGATGAGGAGTTCGTTGGCTAACATCATTACTAATCTCCCAAGCAATCTACCTTTATGCGACAAGGCGTGTCCGCATAACACTTCAAGACTACTCTTTATCGAGTCGAGCCTAAGAGCCGAAAAATCTGTGACTTGGGGAGACTTTACATGAGGCCAGACGGGCTGTCAACGCGACATTCTCATGCTCGCATAACGGGACCTAACGCTAAGTCGACCGAGCCTGCCGGAGCCCGTTGCGCGACTCTGTCGTTTGATTCTTTTAGGTCGCCGGCTCATGTGCGACACATTGGTGGCAGAAAAAGACCGCGTGTCGACGTCAATCGCGATATTCCCGACGGAGCTATGCGACCCAAGCTACCAAGACCCAATCCGCTCCACCGCCGGCCCCGGCTCCAGAGCTAAAAAACGACCACCGACTATCTACAAGCTCCTGAGCCGACGGTTTCTCCGAAGCTTTTGGCCAAAGTCAGCAGAAGCTTCGGAGATTTCTCCGGGCTCGTTGTCGCAGGCGTCAAAACTTTCGGAGGTTTCTCCGGGCTCGTTGTCGAAGGCGCCAGAGCCTTCGGAGGTTTCTCCGAGCCCGTTGACGGCATCGACAAAACCTTCGGAGATTTCTCCGAGCCCATTTTCGATGTCGGCAAAACCGTCGGAGATTTCTCCGGCCCGTCGTCGACGCCCGCGAATTCTTCGGAGACTTCTCCGGACATATTGTCGGCGTCGGCAAAACCGTCGGAGACTTCAACATGTCTGTGGTTGACGCCCGCGAAACCTTCGGAGATTTCTCCGAGCCCGTTGACGGCATCGACAAAACCTTCAGAGATTTCTCCGAGCCCATTTTCGATGTCGGCAGAACCGTCGGAGATTTCTCCGGGCCTATGTCGGCGCCCGCAAATTCGCCGGAGACTTCTCCGAGCCCATCGCCGACGTCGGAAAAACCGTCGGAGATTTCTGCAGGACCGCCGTCGACGGTTTCAAAATCGTCGGAGACCTCTCCGAGCCCATCGTCGACACCGTCAAAATTGTCGAAGATGACCTCTCAAGGCTCGTCAAGGCCGTCAATCCGGGTAATGAACACCCTTCTCACTGCGCACCGCGATCCAGCAAGGATCGTCCCCATCCATGATCGGATAATGCTCGCTCCCTGGCTCGTAGCTGTAATAGTCCCCAGCTTCGAGATGGGTGTGCTCGTCGCTACAAGCACCCGCCAGGCAAAGCACGTGCTCGTGCCCGAGATGCTCATGCCGAGGAATGCGGTCCCCACCCGGCACCTCGAGCAAGAAAAGCTGAGCTTGCGCCTGCGGGTCGGTCCACACACACGCGACCTTGGACTCTTCCGTCCAGCGCTCGGGAGTGCCCCACGCTAGGGGCTGTAAGGGGCGTGGCAACGACGCCAGAACGTCTTTGGGTAGAGGCAAACCAGCAAAGGGATCCGGCGCCTGCTTCTCCGCCTGAATCTTGGTCAGCAGGCTGTCCAGGAGATGCTCCGGTGGCGCCTCCGCCGGCGCTTCGGCCAACACCCGCCCACCGGCGGCGCTCAAGCCAGCCCAGGACTCTCGGCAGCTGCCGCAGTAGACCAGATGAGCGTCCAACAAGACCCGATGGGAGAGGTCGAGCTGACCGGCGGCATGGGCCACCAACTCGTCTTCGGTCGGATGTTGGCTCGGGAGATGAATCTGCGAGTCGACCAAGTCAGGTTCCTTTCAAATCGCGGTGGAGCTTGCGCAGACCGGTGCGAATCCGTGACTTCAACGTGCCGAGAGGGACCGACAAACGCTCGGCACTTTCCTGATAGGTGAAACCACCGAAATAAGCCGCCTGGAGAGCTTCCTGCTCGACGGGTTTGAGCTTGCTCAACGCCTGCTGCAAGCTCAGGCCGATATCGCGCTCCCGGCTCGGCGCTGGCCACTTGGAAGCCTCATCACCGTCGATCGGCACCACCGGCGCCTGTCGACGGTGATGGTCGAAAGCCTTGTTGCGCGTGATGGCATACAACCAGCCGGCCGGATCCCCTCGATCCGCCCGATAGGTCGACGCCTTGCGCCAGACCGTCAGGAAGACCTCCTGGAGCAGGTCTTCCGCCACCGCGGCATCGACACAGATCCGCCGAAGGACACTGAGCGCCCGGCCCGCGTAGCGACGGTAGAACGTTCGAAACGCCGTGTCGTCGCCGAGCGCGATGCTGGTCAGAAGGGCGACGTCGTCTGCGCGCCCGGAAGATTCGGGATCCAGCTCCGCCTTCACGATGGGTGGACTATATCCGGCCGGGTCGCCGGAGGGAAATACGGAGGCAGGACGAGAGTCGCTGTGAGTGCTCACATTCATACAAGGGGCTCTACGCTGCGAACAGCGAAACAGGATGAAAAGAATTCGGAAAATCTGTTTAGAATCCCGATCATGAGCCAGACTCCAGAAACTACCGCGGAAATCCGGGTCGATCCCGACCACTTGCAGCGCACCCTCGTCGAGCTGGTGCGCATCGACTCGATCAACCCGAACCTGGTCGACGGCGCCGCCGGCGAAGCTGAGATCGCGGAATCCATCGCCCGTGACCTCGAAGACGCGGGGCTCGAAGTCCACCGTCACGAGCCGGAGCCCGGGCGGGTGAGCGTCGTCGGCATCCTGCGTGGCCAAAAAGCCGGCGGCGGCCGCTCGCTGATGCTCAACGCTCATATCGATACCGTCGGCGTCGACGGCATGCCCGAACCGTTCTCCGGTCGGATCGAAGAGGGTCGACTCTACGGCCGGGGCTCTTACGACATGAAAGGCGGCCTCGTGGCCTGCCTGGCGGCGGCCCGCGCCGTAGCGGCGGGTCCGCCCCTCGCCGGTGACCTGGTGATCGCCGACGTGGATGGCATTGTGGTCGTCCC